>WOVY01011046.1:0-284882 GCA_013436015.1 Rhipicephalus annulatus | reverse complement strand
AAGTACTGTTATGTCTTCACAACTTGGGAGCCGACTAGCCAACAACACATATGTTTATTTCAACTAGCAATAAACGGAATGAATCCCCGCACACCCGCGGCGGTCTTATATCTAACACAGAACTTAACAGTGACGTCAGAGAGCCAGACACTTCATGTGCATCTTATCTTATACACAACACGCGCGATATCTTGGGTAGTATTACACAACACCCTCCCCCCCCCAAAGTGTTTTTAGTACCGATCCGGCGGTCCTTTTGCCGGGTGCTGCGTCGAAGTTCCGGAAGTTCCGGTGGGAAGATTGAGTCTCGCCCCCGCCGCCGTCCCCACAGCAGATGAAGGGCCCGGTAGATTGACCGGTTCTTTGTTTGTACCTCTGCCTGCTCCTCGACTTGATCGGGGGTCGCCGCTCTCGTGCGCCCTCGATGAGTACAGGGGCACCTAAAGACCTGCGAGGCACAACGTCTTGGGTGCATGCGGGAAGTTCGTAGTTTGCAGACGGCACCTGAACCGAAGGTGGGAAACACTCCTGGAATGTTCGTGGTCTCATATGATCAACATGCACGTACCTCTCCTCGTTCCCTATCCCTATCACATAAGTGCCTTAAACTCTCGCGTTTTTTTACCTTACCGCTCAACACTCTCCATCCCCGGGGCGCAGTCCTGGTACGAGGACGTCTTCCCCTTCCTCGAAGTCTCTCCAAGCTCCACGTCGCCGATTGGCTGCCTGCCTTGTTCGCTCTAGCTTTTCTTTCATCCTTTGCTCGATATCTGGATGGAGAAAGCTCAACCTGGTTCTAGGTTTCCACGATAAGAACAGCTGGGCCGGCGTCTCTTCAGTAACACCTGTTGGCGTGTTCCTATATTGAATAGGAATTGGTCGATCCGCTGCTGGAGAGACTTCATCCGCCCATTCTTCTGCTCGTCCATGACCTGCTTAAGAAGATTTTTCTTTAACGTCTGTACACAACGCTTCTGCGCTGCCATTCGATGCCGGGTGATAAGGCGGCGAATTTTAGTGTGCCGGATGCCATTACGACTCATGAACGTCTCGAAAAGTTCCGAAGTAAATTGGGGCCCATTGTCCTGTTACCACTTCTTCCGGTAATCCGTACGCGGCAAATACGGTGCGCAATTCTCTATTGTCTTTTCGCTATTAGTTGACCTCATCAGAAACACTTCAACCCCTTGGAGTACGAATCAACAAGTAACGTAGGAAACCAATGCTGGTCTCGCTGCGGCGAAAATCTAAGTGCACACGCTCCCACCGGCGGCCCCGCCACTCCCCATGACATCACCGGAACCTTGGCGCCGCATTTTGCGTCAACTGGCAGGTTACACATTCCTTTTAACTTTTTGCTCAACCTTCCGACGTAGGGCGGGAGGCCCACCATACGTGGCTTTCTAGACAGCATTTCCATACGGTGCCATTCCAGGATTGGCCCTCGTGCAACAGTGAGTAGCACTTTGTTCGCGGAAGAGACATGGGGTACTATCACCCGGTTTCCCCACGTCACACATCCTCTGTCAACAGAAAGCTCGTGGCGTCGCACAAAAATAAGGCGCCAGTGCATCGTCAGACACTTTTGAAGGCCAACCGCTCTGCGTGTAAAACAACACTTTTGACAACAGGCTGTCTGTTCTCGTTTCCCTTCTGATGTGTTCTGCGAGAGTGGGAGCTCGTCTAGCATCGAAAAGCCGATGTACTCCCGACACGTCATCAGAGTTTCCGAAGCGGTAGGCGCGATAGTGCGGTCTGCATTGCCTATATCGCGTGATTTTGCGATAAACCCATTTGTACTCATACGCAGCAATCTGCAAAGCCCATCGCTGCACGCGTGCCGCTGACACGCAGGAATCGGCCTTCTTTCTCCCAATAATCCCGCCAAGGGCTGATGGTCGGAGTACTATTATCAAATTTCGCCAAAAAGGTACTTGTGAAACTTCTTTAACCCGTACACGACAGCCAGTGCTTCCTTTTTCAATATGGGCGTACGCCTGCTCTGTTTAGATGAGCGTTTCTAGAGGCAAAAGCGATTGGCCTTCTTCTGATCCTACCTTGTGAAAAAGGACTGCGCCTAAAACCATACGCAGATGCGTCACAACCGAGCCCTAGCTCCCGTGAAGGGTGTATAGTAGGTGAGTACGGACGTGCTCAGCAACCAGCTCTTGGATGCTTTGAAGGCTTTTTCGGCGACCTCCGTCCATTCCCAATTGGCATTCACAGCTAGCAAAGTCATGCAATGGCTTAAGTTGTGCTGACATGTTCGGTACGAACTTCCCATAGAAATTTAACAAGCCTAGGTAAGCCCTCAACTCATTCTTGTTCTTTGGAGTCGGTGCTTCTTTTATAGCACGCACCTTGTCCTCCTGAAGGGCGGATTCCGCTTTCCCCAATCACGTGCCCCAAATAAGTCACAGACTTCTCAAAAAACTTGCCATTTTTCTTTCCGCAATTTCACCCCTCGTTCCTGGAACCTTGTCAGCACAGCTTCCACCCTATCATAACACTCTTCCATCGTTTCCCCCGCTATTAACACATCATCAAGATAACATGACAACTCTGTCCCACCCCTTCAGCATATCATCCATTACCGCTTGGAAAATGGATGGAGCACTTGTTATACCGTACGGCATACGTGTATATTGAAAAAGGCCTAGGTGGGTGTTGACAGTGACCAAGGGTTGCGACTCGGGGTGCAGCTGCAACTGTTGGTACGCTGTCGACAGGTCAAGGACAGTAAACCACTTGCATCCATGCAGCGCTACAAACGTATCTTCCATTGTTGGCAGAGGGTAATAATCAGTTCTCAGACAACGGTTTAGGGTCACTTTGTAGTCTCCGCATATTCGCACTTTGTTGTTTGCCTTGGGGACAACTACTAAGAGGCGTTGCCCATTCACTGTGTTTTACTGGAACCAGTACTCCAGATTCCACTAGCGACTGCAACTCCGACGCTACGCGTTCCGGAGTGCGAATGGCACAGGCCGATGCTTGCAGAAAACAGGCGTAACAGCTGTCTTTTAGCACCAGTTTGACCGACGTGTCAGCTATCAGTCCTAGTGATTGATTAAACACTTCCGAAAATTTTCCGATGAGTGCGGCTGATCTATCATGTGTGTTTGCTTTATCAAAGTTGATATTACACACGCTTGCCCCAATTCAGCTTCAAAGCCTCTAGCCAGTTGCGGCCCAACAACAAAGTGTCACAATTTTTTTCCGTCCGGACTACAATCAACGGCAAGGTCCTCGGTTTGCCCGTCGTGCTCTACATGCACCGTCAACTTTCCGGCAACTGCTAGTGTGGAACCGCCATATGTTTTTAACCGTAAACTACATCTTTCTAGGGGTACATTCGGCCAATACTGTCTGTACATTTTTTCTGGCACAATAGACACAGAGGCTCCGGTATCAAACCTGCATCGTGACATTCCTGCCTGCGATCTTAACTTTCACAGCGTAGCCACCGTGACTACTCCGACATGAAAAAATATGACTAAGCAAGACCTCGTTCTCACCAATTTTATCATCCCAGTCACCAGAGTCTTCTAAGCCAGTACCATCGATGAGAGAATGCACCGAACGTGGCGTTGTTCTGCAGACCCTTGCCAGGTGTCCCACCTTTTTGCAGGCACGACATCGATATTTGCGAAAAGGGCAGGTGGTGGCGTCATGCGCTGCTCCGCACCGCGAACAGTCCGTCGCCTCGGCATGCCGCTCCGCGTTACCGCTCACGCCCCTTTTCGTACCTGTGGACCGTTGGGGGGGGTGTGGGTCGCACCAAGTTCACGTCACCGAGTTCTTTGGGGTGAATTTTTCTGGTTTCTGTGCGAGCGAGTTCCCCACTTTTCGCCAGGTCATAGGCAGCTTGAAACGTCAGGGTACTCTTCTTAAGCAGCTCTGCTTGTGCCGTTTCATCTCTCAGTCCGGCCACGAACCGATCCCGCAGGGCGTCATCCAAGAATTGCCCGAACTCGCACGATCCAGCCAGCCTTTTTAATTCTAACGCAAATGCGGCAACTGACTCATTTTCCCGCTGCGACCGACGGTTGAACCGGAATCTTTCCGCTATCACCAAAGGCTTCGGGGAATAGTACCCTTTCAGTATTTGGAGCAGTTCGTCGTACGTTTTCTCTTCCGGCTTGGTCGGGGCCAATAAATTTTTCAACGTGCGGTAGGCCTGTTTTCCAATGGCGGTGACAAGACTGACACCTTCAAGTCTTCACTGACCTGGGTCGCCCGGACGTAATGTTCAAAGCGTTCCGCATATGAGTCGAAGTCTTCGTCTCCCTCTTCCGTGAACGGCTCAACACCGGCCAAAGGAAGCCATGTCGTGGTAATCCACCAGGACGCTTTCCGCTCCTAGAATACTGGTGCCGTGACGTGAGCTACAGCCGAGGCCCGGCTAACGTGCCCGAGTATGATCCCATCCTCGTCGCCACTGTTATGTCTTCACAACTTGGGAGCCGACTAGCCAACACACATATGTTTATTTCAACTAGCAATACAACGGAATGAATCCCCGCACACCCGCGGCGGTCTTATATCTAACACAGAACTTAACAGTGACGTCAGAGAGCCAGACACTTCCATGTGCATCTTATCTTATACACAACACGCGCGATATCTTGGGTAGTATTACACAACAAGTACCTTAGTCAGTCAAGCCCCTTGATATGTGGTTCATAAAATGTTTGAAAAAAGTGGTGAATCCAATACGGCCATGGATGGCAGTGTGGAGTTGGTCGATACTATACGTCTCTTTTTCGTGAACTCTCTTTAGAGAGTGCGTCACCAGGTTTCATTGAGACTCACAAAAAAGTCACAGTTTCGCCGAAAGGCGAAGCAATGAATGAGATAGCAACATATTCGAACGTTTTACGAAGAAAGGCTAGCATTTTTATGAGCAATAATAATTGTACTAAACATGCGCTTGATAAGTAACAAGGTTTTTCTGCTGCATGGCCACAGTAAATGAGCACCAGGCTCGTGCGTTTTGACGGCGTTGATGATAAGCGCCTCCCTTGGCAGTGCATGTTAGTACTAAAGGCTGTGCGTCGTGTGTCGCCACTGATCGCAGTTGGTCATGTGTAGAGCGTATCTATATCTGTTGAAGCCCTCCTTCGGGTGTACTCGAAATGATAGTAATTCAAGACCCACATGGTGAAATAACTTACGCATTTAATTACATGTATGAATAAAGGCAGCAAATATAGTATTCGATAAAAACACCAGTGTATATAAATGAGACTCAGTTCACTCAATGACAGCGACAACCACCTTGTGGTCGCTGAAGTATGTTGGCAATCATCAGTGAACGCAACGTTCGTTTTGCCCCCACGGAATTATAAGTCGACTGACTCAGTCTCACTCATACTCAATTTAAGCCGTGAGTCTGACTCTGAGTGAGTCCGCGGCTTAGTCATATGTTGGTGAGGTTGAGTTCAAGTGTGTCCGGTCGAGGAAAATGTTGGTGAGTCTGAGTCTAAATGAGCCCCAACAACTAAATTGATTTCTTGAGAGAGTCTCTGTGAGCTGACCTTGTATTGCCGACACATGGTCGCAGGACACTTCTTTTGGGGTACTTTTTAGTGACAGCATTAGCAGATTTACTCGAGTCTCTTCCCAGGAACCACCTTTCAGTGTTTGGTTACTATGGTTAGCATGTGCGCGAAAAGAGCCATCTGATGACGAAGGCAAGTTAATACTGGTGACACCGAAATCGGCTTTGCTGTAACCTTGAAACGCCATAAACCATTCACGAAATCTGGAAACTATAGCAATACGTGTACAGCCGCTACTACCGCATCATTGCTAAGAAGCGCAATTGGGTAATTGAAATAAGCAATATGAAAGAGTAGTTGAGACAAAGCTAAAATGCGATATCTAGCGATCATTGCCACTGCTGGGAAATTACGAGTTTGTAGGTCGTAAATCTATGGTATTGTGAAAGCACTCGAATAAACAAAAAATAATTAAAATGAAGTACAACACTTGAAACACATAGTATATGTGAACTTAAAATTGCCAAGTAGCAGAACGAGTACATTATAGGCATAGAGATCACTTCCTAGGGGCTTTGTAATGTTTTTGACAATCTATGTGGCAAAGTAGCTCGGCGAGAAGCGTAGCTGTACTATACCCATGTGCTATACGATATCTGATTTCCCGCGTAAATGGTTTTATTAAACCTGCGAGTGCGTGCGCCCATTTAGATTAATACACTTCATTTTCATCGCAAACAAAACAGCCCATCCGAGGGCGCTCAGTCATAGTTAATCAATAGCAGCATGAGCCACGGCATGGATAATCTCTAGAGCTTTGCATACTCGCCTATTACCTGGACACGCGCGGACACATAGTGGGGGCTTTGTTGCTTCTCAAACGAATGAATTATGGTGTAGTTGGCAACTTTGTAACTTTACTTCGAGATAGCATTCAAACAGAGTTTATTTACAATAAAAAATGTTAGTGCTTAACTTCCCAAAACCACGATCTGACTGTAAGGGAGACCGCTGTGGAGTGCTCCGCAGATTTCGACCACCGGAGGTTCTTTAACGCGCACATAAATCAATAGGTACATGGGCTTCAAGCTTTCTTCAAGCATGGGAAATGCAGCCGCCATGGCCGGGAATCAATCAGGGGACTTTCGGGTGAGCAGCCGAGCACCCCTAGACCATCGTGTTGGTCAATGTTACGCACACAAATCCTATCCTCACGGTATACCTGAGGTGTCCACCGAGAAGTGAAGTACGGCCAGTGAATGAAGAGGCGATGCTAACGTGATTCGGTTGCGTTAACAGGTTTGATTATTCAAGGCGAAGCTTAAGCGTTCTCCAAATTTGTTATAGAAATTTAAAGATTTCAAGCCATGAACAGAAAATAAATCGCCGTTATTTGTCTTCAGGCAAGATTTACCGGTGTTTCCAAAGTGAAGCTAACTTTTGTATAAATGTCCTCACAACACAAAATAAAGATGGACGCTAAAGCGAGCTTATTTCGTGCAGCTATTGCTTTACCAATGCACAAGGGCCTGAGTTTCACACTATCCCTTAAATTGTTTTAGTGAAATTCTCGCGCGTATAAAGTGTGCGCAAAAGTATACGAGGGTTAGGGTCTTGCGGCTCGGCAATCCCTGCTGTATCGGCGAACTCGCTAGTCACGCATCTGCGCGTCGTGCCACGAGCAGTGAACCTGGAAGCGAGAGCGGTGCTCACAAAGCGAGTCTGCTGCGGTGCCTTTGAGACGCCTCCGAACAAACAGGCGCTGCTCGGCGCGCAAGATGGGATGTCGTCGCCGACCAGCCACGCGAGCCGTTGCCGAGGCGGCGGTGGCTCGCTGCTTACCCTCGGTCACACCGCACAAGATCGGTGAATAGACAACAAGGACAAAGACAACAAATGTCTGAATAATGCGTCGAAGAAAAACGTGCGACAGAGGAGGTACGGGCTACGCAAGGTGCTCAAAGTGAACTCAAAGTGTTCCAGTGTTCGCAGGAGGTTTTCTCCGCCGTCGCGGAGAAGTACCCATCGATGTCCCTTTCTCGACAGCCGGCGCAGATCCTGCTCGTTTCGGCGACTAGTGCTCAGCGAAGCCTCACGTGCCTCTGCGGCTTCTCGGAGAGGAGGAAAATCCGCGTCAGATGACGAACCGTGCAGTGTGGCGCCGACTGGATTGCGTGTCCAGCTCGTGTATCATTGTACACTCCTGTCGGGCTCGCGCGCTGCACAAAATGGAACAGCAGCGGCGGCGGCGGGACCATGCATGCATTACGTGTACGCACAAACATGGCGCCTGCCTGAGGCGTGCATCGCTTGCGTAGCCTAGCGTGCCGCGCGCGGGGAGGGGCCGACGACAAACGCGCCGAGTCGACAGCGTTTTTCTTTCCGCTCCAAATGCGAGACGAAAACAATGGAAGGGAAGAAAAAAATGAGGCCAGGGAATAGAGACAATGTCAACGGTGATGAGAGCCGAAGACGATTGCCACCCCCGAGGGGGGGGGGGACACTAAATGCGAATGGAACCCTTTCGGACGATGCTTCGGGGGGTGTTGTGGTTGCGGGGAACCGACACGTTTGGTTGGGTGCTCGAACCGAAAAAGAGCGTACATCGAGCGTCTTTCGTTTCTTCGGTGGTCATCTTGTTCCTTTTGTAGACGCCTTTCGAGTGCGACTGTTGCATGCGATGGCCCTTTCACGGATGATTGCGGTCCAGGAATTTCGGCACCGTGTCGGCAGCACTTGCTTTTTTTTTGTGTATCTACATTTAATATCAACCGCTTCGTAGCACTCACTTTGAGCTGGTCAAGGTTGCTTACTCTGATCTGGTCTAAGGATTCTTGTGAGCGAATGATGGTCGGAAACTGGTTCCGTACTCTTTTGTCCGCTAGGTGTTTTTTTTTTGTTCTTCCGAAGCGAACTCGTTCCAGATGACTTTAGGCGGTGAAATGCGGAGGCTTTGTCGGCGGTTGAAACACGCGAGTAGAAATGGTGTGACAGCCGTGGGGAAGATGGCAGGTGGAATGCCGCTTCGCCCTACATAACCACTGAAAAAGTCTACTTGTCTTTGTGCGGAAAGAATCTCATTTTAGCTCTTTTAGGTGTTCGCTTTTGGCGAACAGTGCCGTTCTCTCGATGGGCTAGATTTCGGTCTAACACAGTTATTCTCTTGAAAGCAGCATGCGTTAGATTAGCATGCTCTAAAAAAGTTACTTCTAACGAGTCTCAGCCTACAGGCGTTTTTAAACTTCCCTTGAAAATATTCACAGAGAAAGATAGGGAGAGAAAAAACAATAACGTTTATTTTGTTCGCCACCAGATCAAGAAAGGGGGGCAACCCGCCAGAAGCAATTGTATTCTGGCGGCATCCTCGACCGGCTGGACGGCCAGGAGCTGGTCTTTAGGGGCTGCCTCACAGCCTCCTACTGCACCCTCCCCCCCCCCCCCCCCCCCATTCAGAATATTTGAGCCTCGACGGAGAGCTTGTGGGTAGGACCGGGTGGCCACAACTCTAAAATTGGCATACGTAACATAATTCACATAACTTTGTCAGGAAAGGGCTAGAGTTGATAAAATCTTCGCTAACACATTTTCACATTATTGCTTCCTCAACCAAGCAAGAAACAGGATCGGGTAGAGTCGCAGAAAGTATACGCAGAGGAAAAATCGGAGCATACAGTTTCGCGGTAAGAGTGAAGCGAAGAATGTGACAGCAATACATGGGTATGATATAAGTAGTAAGGCCAGCAACTAAGTCATTTAGCGACAATCCTGTCGTAACTCATTAAAACGTGGGTGTAAGCAAATGCACCCGCTGCCACAGGCAAAGCGACATACCTGCTGTCCTTCGTATGAACGTGAACAGCATGTCCAAGTTAAAATGCGAGACATTTTCTGATCTTTGTCGAGATAGAGCGCATGTAACATCACCCAGCGGATAAAGTGCGCAGTTGCTGCCAAAGCTCTCATTCTTTTTCTCATTCTGGTCATTCGCAACGACGGTCAGTGCGTTTCACCTCGGCTTTATCCGTGATCGTCGGCTGCATCGCACGCTACCACTATAGCACATGGAGCGTACGATGCGAGCAGTGCTAGTACCACCTTTAGCCTCTTCAGACCCGAGTAAAAAGAAGGCAAGGTTAACTCATACAAACCGCCCCGCCGCGGTGGTCTAGTGGATAAGGTACTCGACTGCTGGCCCTCAGGTCGCGGGTTCGAATCCCGGCTGCGGCAACTGCATTTCGGATGGAGGCGGAAATGCTGTAGGGCCGTGTGCTCAGATTTGGGTGCACGTTTAAGAACTCCAGGTGGTCGAAATTTCCGGAGCCCTCCAATACAGCCTGTCTCATAATCATATGGTGGTTTTGGGACGTTAAACCGCACATATCAATCAATCAATCATCAACTCATACAAACCCTTTATTTAGGGCATTTTGGTGTCACAAGACGTTTCTCGGAAGAAGAAAAAACGAAAACTGCAGTTTTAGAGGAGAAAATTGATGTACCCATTAGAGTACATCAGGCCTGAGCTGAGTAAAAATCAAGAAAGCGATTTTTCGTGCAGAAGGCGAAGAAACCGCTCACATGCAGTGCATATAACGCAGTGTTTTGCGCCGTTATCATGATTGCAGCACGCTATTTGAAACTTTAAAGGCACATGTCCTGAAAAATATGCTTTCATGTCAAACTGTACCTGATTAGCTGGTATTGAAGTCACTGTGCTAAGATTTGAGACTCACTGACACAAGCTAATTGGAACATCCAGCTCTGCTGCAATGTGGAGTTTTCGTATTTGCTTGACGTGTGTGCGAATAGGTGTGCCACTGTGTTCTTAAAGGCCCACTCACCACCCCGAATTTGAAGACGAGGGGGTGATTTTCTTCTCTCCTTCATACGCACGATGCGTCCTCCTCGCCGCTTAGTTCTTGAATGCACGTGAACAATATCGGCACTAAGTGCTAGCGCCTATCAGGATTTCGCGCTTTTAGGCTGCACACTGTTATCACCGCTTGCGAAGTTGTAAACACACACAAAAAATGAAGTTGATCGGTAGATTGTGCATGATATTTAGGCGAGACAGAGAAGAACGGATGGGTGGCAGTATGGTAAATCAGTGCAGGAGACAATTCACATTTGATATTTCGCGTATATCAACGACGTCACAGAAACTACTGTCTACGTCACAGTTGTTTGCCAAGAAGGACTAGAAATATCAGAAAAGAATATTGCCTTCTTTTTTTTTGCAATTTCGAAGCCTGTTGTGTGCCCTTTAAGCTTAAACTCGCCGAGAATGTTTTCGCTGCAACATTCATGAGCTTGGCGTTATTCCTGTATTTCATCCTTCAATTAACGCTGTTAGTTCCTCAGAGGGGGCGACTACACTGATGGACCATTTCTTTGTATGGATGTTTGTCATCAATTAGGGCACTTACACGTCCACAAGATCCACAGTACCCATATTCTTTCTGTGTGCTGTGATGCAATGGGGCCGTGATACATATCCTTTGACCTATACGTACCGGCATGTGTTTTATCCCTTTACAATTTGATCTAATCTGCCTCTTTCTTAATCGAGCCACAACGTTCAACTTGGAAGCTTACTGTTGTATCATTATCTTCATCATTATCATCATCACTGCTATCTGACCATTCACTCACTGCTGCTGTTGAGCTCGTCGATATTGTCGCCTTCGTCAGAGTAGTCAATACGCTTTGAAATAGCGACTCTTGTATCTTCTAGACACTGGAAAATCTGCCTTCGACACAAAACAAAATTGTATGTATTTTCAATGCATAATGAAATAATTGGAAGCGCAAACCAACGGGACACAAGAGAAGAGACAAACAAGCACGTTGGTTTGTGCTTCCAATTATTACATTATGAATTTCTACCAACTAGCCCGCCTGTCAACCCTTCTGTATTTTCAATGCAATGACCTCAAGCACGTGATGGGGTGCATTTTCAAGTAATTGCGGCTATCTCAGACGCAACTCAAAGCAACAAGTCCGAACCTTTACTGCACCTTCTCTATCCTATCATGATCGTATATATTATCTGGCTTGCAATATATATGTAGCATTTCGTTATTCAGAAAAATGTAACTTCTCCTTGTCAACTGCACGCTTTTTCTTCGCGTGACGACGCCATACTGATTTGTACTGCAAGCGCGTACATGGCATACAGTGACAAGTTGTGGGCATTTTTGTTTACTGACGCTTCCGCTCACAGAAACATCAATTTTCACCAAGTGGTCTTCAAATATAGGAGTAGAGCACGCGTTTTTCAAATATGCCCATTTCGATACCGACGAGCTGAAGAGGTTAGACTATGTATGAAAACTCGCGGAGACACTGACAGTGACGATATTCGTCAAACACTCACTCACACTGGGAGGTGATTTTAGGGTTATTACAAACACCAGACAGTTGTTGGGAGCCTTTCGGGAGTCCTGCAGTCTGTAGATATATAGACCCCATCGTTAAGCCCATATCATAAAGCAAAGCTGAGGGCCGGTCTTCTGAAAGCAATGGGGAATGGTGGGCTGGGGTATGACCAAAGCGTATCATGAATACGCGATATAAGCATCTGCAAAGTAATGTGAATTGTGGCTTGATAATCCTCGTCAGTAGCGGTG
Organism: Rhipicephalus annulatus; assembly: GCA_013436015.1. Taxonomy (NCBI): domain Eukaryota; kingdom Metazoa; phylum Arthropoda; class Arachnida; order Ixodida; family Ixodidae; genus Rhipicephalus; species Rhipicephalus annulatus. Next base: position 272,749 of record WOVY01011046.1, on the reverse strand, counting down.
GTCTTCATTGTTGATATGCAGCTCGTCAAACAGAAACCAGCTCTGAGTGCATTAGCATTAGAACTTTCGGGTGTACCTATAATACTTTTGATTGGGTTCATTGGTACCGGTACAATGCACCACAGGTATCGGAGGAACGATTCCCTGTATATTTGCAGCATCTCGTGCACTGACGTGTCCCTCCGGCTGATTCGCAGAGTTGTGCGGTGACCGTTAGAGCGTTCTAATGGGGACGCCAGCAAAGACTTCAGTCGATAATGCCGATGACGAAGTGATACCTGTGCAGGACACTCTTTTAAGTATCTCCAATTTTCAAATTTTTCTTTTATTTGCGGGCGACACCTTTCCCGAGACTGCGCACAAAGACGTCGAATCAACTGTATTTTAGTGCGAACCTTCAACGCCGAGTACAGCCGCTCTGAGAAGGCGCACGCACTGACCAGTCGAGTGATACCTACGCTGAGCACACGCTGATTTACTCTACGGCTGGTATATAAAAAAAACTATGTACCAAGAGGCAAACGACACACTCTGGAAATTGAGCTCATAAGTCTGTCAAATCTGAGACAATTGTCTTACAGACTCATCTTTTATTTCTTCGCCTTTGACCTCGCATCATCCTGTGAGTGGTTCACCTGACATGTGCATCACCAAAATTTTATGTATATATAAGCTGTCCTCTCTTTGAATAAACCCATTAGTTGTCAGTAAGCACAAGCCCAGTTGCTGCACTTTTCTGTTCGTATTTTGCATTATTATTTTACTGTTATAGAAAGCATATATTTTCTCTGCGCACGTTTCGAATAACGATGTACTACAATACAGTACATGCTGTCTTTCTGTGAGTCAGGTGACTTATCGGAGGTTTACAAGTAAAACTCGCGCTTTCGGCTTGTCTTGCTTAACGCTAGATATAATGCGACAAAATTAAGGTAGCTTTGCATAGTGGTTCCAGTCCTGAAGAAAGTGTGGAACAGGGCGGCTTTCCTTCTTTTTGTGTCTTCCTTTTATTTCGTTCTTTCTTTCTTTTTCTTCGTCTTCTATGTGATTTTTGCATCTCTGTCTTGGCTCTCTCTATTTCAATTTCTTTCTCTTTCCCATTAGTTCTTTCTCTTCTTAGCCCTATTTTTTTATCGTCATGTTCTTTCTCTCTCTATTTTACTCCCTCTTTCCTTGATTCTCGTTGTTTCTTCTTTTCTCTTTCTTTTTTACTATCAGTTCTTTATCCTGTTTTGTCTCTTTATATATCTTGTCTTTCTTTCCTGGCTTTTCCCCCTGTCTTTTTTTATTTTCTTTATCCCTATGCCTCTCTCTTTTTCTCAACATTTTTTTCTCTTCATCTTTCTCTAACCAATCCGAAGTTTGTATTTCCCATCATATTCATGGTGGCACAACAATCAAAAACACCAGTTTCGTCTCTAGGGTACTGTAAGAAACTCGGGGCGTGTTTCAATACTCATCTTAGACGTCTAAATAGACAGCTAAGTGGACGGCGGCTATCTTAAGTCCAATTACAATTCATCGCGTAGTCGTAAAAAAGACAGCTTCGAGAATACAGCATCGTAGAGGAATACAATGCAAGCTACTTTGCTGTCCAAACAAGATGACGGCTCCGCAAATTGCTCGGATAGCTCGGATCTCGCCGGAATACTCGTCTGCGCACAAACAAACGCTTCTCCAGACAGTCAATGTGAGTAAAGTTTAATATTTCTTAAATTTTAACTTGAAATAAGCTAAGAAGTCAACAGTTACGTTTGTTTATTTTAGCTTTCTCTTCTCGACGCGAGGTGGCGACTTGTCGCGTAGAAGCCGTCCAGATGTATTTTATTTCTCAGACAACATGAGCTCGGTGCTGTCTGATAAGCTCTCTGCGTAGACTGTCTACGATGGTGTCTTAAACATGGAACACAGCCTCTATCACCACCCGTATGCTCTTTTCGTCGTGTCTTAGTAAACTGGTAGTCAGCTGTGGAATTCGCCCAATTTCTGTGGCACGTACGTGGCATTCTTTTGTGGCATTCTTGTTAACGCATAGGATGAGCGTACGGAACCGCAGGCATACACGTGCAGCTTCTTGTAGAAAAACGCGCAGTCAGTCTCGGAACCGCGAGCACCATAAACCGCCATAACTATACCTCTAAAACGAGCATCGACCGCTAAAACGAACCACGATGTTCGAGTTTCGCACTGTTCCACCGAGCCATTCGGTGCACTCACGTAGCAAATGTTCACGGCACGCCACGCACATCTCTCGTTCAATTCGCCTACGGCGTATTAACCGTAACGGTGCGTCACGTGAGAGCCCGTCATGACAGCCGCGCATTCAGAGCACGACCAAGGTGCAGTGAACGCAGCGGGGACTGCAGCCGCGCTTTCGCCGCTTTCAGTTCGAACGTGAGATTCCTTTTTCTTGCGCGTATACTCTCGCTTATCGCACCTCCGCGACTACGCACGGTGCTGTTGAGCGATAATTCTCGGCAGAGACAGCAAAGAGAAGCTAGAAATCAACACAGGCGAGCATATTGCACAAGCGCATCTTCGAAATCCTCGTACGGTAGATACCCAAGTTTCTTGAAAGGTGAGTGATAGCGGGCCCAGAGCTGCCGCTACACAGAAGCTTGGCGGACACGCTTTTATCAGCTCACCTTCGAGACTAACTCCCTCCTCGAGAGCAAGGAAGCGTGTCGGAGAACGGATGATTTCACGCTACAGATGCCGAGCACAATGCATCACAATCGTATGACGCCGAGCTTTTTATTTCTTCAGACTCTTCTGCCAGTTCGGAGCAGCACACACTTCGCACGCTGCTGGGAAGGCGCGCGTTGGCGTGCTCTCGCATCATTCCGTGCCTCAGAGCAGTGTGCGTGGTGACCGCGCTGTAATTGACCCGTCTTCATCGGATGCGGGCCATTTAAGCCACGTGCCTGCTGGCTCTTATGCCATATATGCTACGGTCGCTGCATCTGCGTGTGGTGGTGGCCCCGGTGGTCGCGGTAATTGTGGCTCGAGAAAGATAAAAAAGATTGTGCACATACTTACTAACGCAACAATCTTGCGCTCAACTAGGCGACCGAAACAAATGAAACCTATGAAATGAGCTTTGGCGACATATATATGCTAGAACTATAGTTCTAATATACAATGCAGCCAACAGTCATTTCATGAGTTTTTTTTTTTTGTTGTGTCTGTCGTCGGCCAAACATGACCATATACGGTCACGTTCGGCAATCGGTAGTCCAGTAGTTTGATTAAAGCGAAAAAAAACATTATGTTGTCAAACCTAAACTGTAGCCCAGTCTGCTACATCCAACCTAGCCTGTTCTGTAAAATACTTTCTATTCTCGCAATCTACAGCTTCCTCGAAGAACGCGTCCGGTCAACTGCTCCTCTTTGGTGCCCTGATGTTGGTAGATGGTGTGCTTACTTCGCACTGCATGTTAACATAAGTTCAAATCTTATAAAACTAAATCATTCTGTCTATTGAACTGAACACTTCGTTATATCCGACCACTGAGTATCATGTTCCCGGCGGAATCGGTAGGTGATATTTTACTAAAAGGCAGACGCCGCAGCCGGGCTTCGATCCCTCAACCTGCGGGTCAGCAGCCGAGTACCTTAGCCATTTGACAACCACAGTGGGGTGAAGGGCGAAAGACGTTTATTGCTGAGGCCGGTAGGATTTCACATGCAGCCGGCGTTACGCCGAGGTCACGTGTACATAACCTTCGGTGTTTCGTCACGTATGACATCATGATTGCGCAGCTGTGCATGGACACGTAATACCACGAGTGGTAAATAACTTGCGATGATCTAAACGAATGTTAATAATTCGTCAGTGTAGCTTTATTCATTTTTGATCAGAAGTGTGCATATGAATCGATAAATCATTGCATTGTTAATTCATATTTATATTCCAATCCGTTAGGAAATTGCAAGATTAAGCTGCAGATCATGCACCTCTTTGCAAGACAGAGCTCTTGCTTCAGCTCTTGGAACTATCAGTGCAGCCAACACTGAGATGCACGATGATCTCACCTTCACATACAAGACATTACCTGATTCCTACAGAGTTCAGGGAAATCAGCGTAATGATAATTAATCTTATGTATGACCCCTCCCCCCTCCTCTCGTCCTGTGACGAATGGCAGCAGTCGCGAAAGCTTCTCTTGAACCAATCTTCGAATAAGTCACCCACAAGCCTGCCGGAAAGCCGGCTTCCGCTACGAACTCTACTCTGCTGTGTCCGTAGCAGAAGAAACGGAAGCCTACGTCGTTATCACGACGACTTCATTCTGAAAGCTGTTTCCGCGCAGTGTGCCGGGTTTGTTGACTCTCGTTCTGTAGCCAAAGAAATAAATGTGTTACCAAAAATTAGGGGACCCAAAAGATTAGCCTTAAGGAGTTAAGCGCGACAGCGACATCCTGTTTTTTTTTTCTAATTTGCTGTGCACCCGCCATACGTGACATAGAAGGAATAGGCGCAGTAGCGTGCGTGCCTTTTGTAGTGGGGTGCCAGCTTTCAACCACTGAGCATAATGAGAATCACATATTCGGACGCCCATTGGCAATAGATGCTTGTATCACACATTATTACTGCAATATTTCATATTACATTGTGAAGCATGTATACAGGACGTGTGTGTTTGGGAAGCAAGAAAGCTACTTTCACGACATTTCCAAGCAGAGAAAGTTCTTTTGACTGCTTTCACATGCACAGGCGTGGCCGTGTGGTAGGGTATCCGCTTTCCACGCAAATGACCCGTGGTCGATCCCCATTCGGACTCAAACAACCGTTGTTCAGTCCCCACTCTGCTCCAAGATTATTTATCATTAATTTTTTTACTTACGGCGTTCTCGATTTTTCGGTCCCGCATATTATGATGCTTTTTCGCTCACAACCAACAACGCCTACGCCGAAATTTCCGCGAAACGAGCTCTTAAACGCTATCGCGTTCATACTAAAAGAATACTGTAGAAAATACCCGCAAAAAATTGTGACAGATCCTCGAGCTTCGCTTTCACGTGGCGAACACGATCGCATAATCGCATCTCCCTCTTAATCACTAGCCTTGCTTCGTTTTATGATGGACATTTAAAGAATGCCGCAATGAAAGGAACGTCTTCATGCTTTTAAACTGGCCGTTTCGAACTATCTTATAATGTCTACTGCAAGTCCTTTTGCGAATTGGCGAGTTGAACACTACACGTCCGAGAGGCGTCACGCGCGCCTACACAGCTGCACACGTTGTTGATTGTGTGACTGATAATGAAAACTGGTTGTGGTACATGCTGTAAAAATGGTGGGCCTTTAAGCCAACCACTCATAAGCAATCAGTTGTTTCGACAAATGGTGTCAATATGCACTTCTGCGATTACATATCGCATGCAATTATGCCACTCCTCACATTGCATTGCATTGACACAAGGTGCCTTTTTTAAATGTGAATGCATTTTCTAGTTGGGCTATGTCAAGCATCCGGCGTTGTCCGCGGTGGTGTGAGCGCGCCGGCAGGTGTTATACCTCCACTCTCACTCCCTCTCCTACAGCAATAGCTGCGGGCGCGCGCACTTATCCTCGACCCTAGCAACCGAAGCCCGTGGTGCGAGAGAGCATAGGAGAGGGTTGGTGTTGTGCTTCGCCACTCCATTTCTCGCCATTCACTTTCTCTCCTCTCTGCACTCCACTCTCCCATACGCTTGCGTCTCACTCTTGACGTTCGCTGGCGGGGTTCCACGCAAGAACATTAGAAAATGTGCGCTCAAGATACCGCAATGAAACGGCAACGCCGATCTGAGAACGCTCGCGCCCAACTTCCCCGTCCGCACACTCCTCAATCTCGACCGTTCACTGACTGGGCGCCTCTCAAGGCCATGGCAGAAGTCGGTGAAGGTGAATATCTGACGGCAACGGTACCCTCTCTCGGTGCAAGAAATGCATTCGCATTTCCTCACGATTCTCTTCGAAGAGGTGGGGGAATCATTTGTTTGTTTTTATTTTGCCGAAGGAATCTTGAGCAATGGCATGGCTCTGGTGATACACCTGCTCGCGACGCAGAGGTCCTAGGTTCAATTTCCACTTGAAGCAAATATTTTATTATTTATTTATTTGCATAATAATTCTCCAATTTTCTCTAACAGAAAACGCTCAAAACCAATATTGCTTACACCTGAAATTTATATTAAACAAGTCCTGTCGCACTAATATTCTGTTCTGCAATCATGGTAGGGACAAATTTTTGCACCTCGAAACTACCTCTCCGGTGGTAGAGCTTACGGCTCTGTGTTGGGCTCTAGAATACATCAATTCTGAGAGACCGAGCTGATGCGCTGTTTTCTCCGACTGAAAACCGGGGTTACAGAGTGTGCGGTAAGCTCTCCGACATGAATGCCATGAAGGCTTGCACAACATTATTTGGAGTGACCGACAGTGCGGCATGCCAGGTTTGTGGCACCGAGGAAGACATATTGACCACCTTTTATGCCGATGTCCCCGATTTGCGTTCTCTGATGAGTTGCGACAATTGAACGATCGGCCGCTCTCCGTGCAGATGCGGTTGGAGCACCGTTTCCGCCACTCGACGGTCAACAAGGCAGTTAAAGCGCTATTGTATTTCGTAAGCACCACGGACCTTTCTGAACTTATGTGTGTATTGTGCAGTGCCAACGACACGTAAAACATGATGGAAAATTTTTACAGCGCGTGAACACCTGGCAAAAATTGGATAGAGTAGAAAAGAGTCCTGACTTCCAACTGGTGCGTATTTGCAAAGTGTCAAAATATATGTGTGTTTTGTTCACACGCTGTGAAATTCACTATCATGAACGCCGACCAACTTGACCAAGCTTCTATACTTGTCAGGCACATAACCGCCAGAGTGCTAAATGTGAATGCATTTCTCAGCCGGGGCATGTCATGCATCCGTCGGTGTCCACGCGCCAGCAGGTGTTCTTTCCGCTCTCACTCCCTCTTCTCTAGAAACAGCTGCGGACGCGCGCGCTTATATTCGTGCCTATCTTCTAACCACTACCACCACCACCACTGACCGGAGCCAGTGTTGCCGGCGCATTAGCAGAGAGTGAGTGTAGAGAGGGAGTGCGCCCTGTCGTATGAGCGCGCTGGTATTGTGGGTGCTCGACAGAGCTGCCGCGTGTGTGAAGAGTGTGCAAAATAGGGTAGGTGCAGTGCTTCACCGTTGCTTCTATGGCCGTTTGCACTTTCTTTCCTTGACCCCACTCTCCCATCTGCTCACTCATACGTATACATAAATGGAGTGAAGCACGTGCCTCACACTCGACCGTGCCTGGCTAATGAATGTGTAAATAAATGACTACGGTAAAACTTCTCTTATTGTAAATAATTTACGCCACTAAAATTACTACACCATGTACTCTCGGCGCAAAAAGTGCCTTCGCATTACCTCACGATTCCTTTTGAGGAGGGGGGAGGGGCAGTTTTTTGTAGGTAACCTTATTCTTTTTCTTCATTCTTGCACTCCTTTTTCTCTGTATCTCTGTTTTTAAGATTTTCTACTCTCATTTCGCTTTCTGCCCTGCGTAGGGTAGCCAACCAGATTGCTGTCTGGTTAACCTCACTGCATTCTTCCTTTCTTATCGCTTCCTTCTTTCCTCCCTCTATCCCTCCTTTTTATCCCTTCTTCCCTCTCACTTTTCTTCCTTCAGTGGGGCACACGCTCTTCCGTGTCTGTGCACTGATACGCTGTCAAACAAACGTGAACTTGTGCAATTAGAGAAACGTCCATAGATTTTAAGTTCACCGCCTTTCTCTTTGGCGGTTTGTTCAAAATGGCGGTACACTACACGTTCGTGAAGGCATATATATTCATACTGTGGTTTCGGTGCGTATTACCATGAAATTTAATCAATTTTAAACGAAGAACAGCGGGTTTGTTCATGCGTGTTTTTAATAAATTCATCTACCCTATCCTGCCATGTGTCATGTGCTTTGCGCGGCTAAGCTGTCTGAGATACCGAGGGGGCTCTCAATCAAATTGAAGCATTGCTCTGCACTGCTGAGAAGTTTACGTAAAAACTGACGAAACTCGTATTGGTGCAAAAATATCGCACCACTGCTTACTTTCATTGGCTGTAAACGGCAACGCAAGAATGACACAGTCATCACCTACTGCGACGGAAAAAAAATGTGCATCACTCATTGTTAGTGACTCGCAGACGGCTGTGAGAAACTTTGCACGAGGGCGAATATCCCAAATAGCTTCAAGAATATTGGTTGGATGCAAAGACCAACGAACAATAGAAATAGTCTGGGCACCCGCTCACTCCTCCTTGCCCGGCATTGAGGCTGCACACCAGACAGCTCGAGGACTTACAGACCGAGCCTCTGGATTGCCCTGGTCGAACGGGGAGGACGATGAGGGATTTGAGCGGATGACCACTTACAGAGATACTACACAGTATTACAGGCTAAGCAGGAAAATTTATCCTCCCGCACACTCGTCATTGAACAAAGGACAGGCGGTGGCGTGGCACCTACTCCAGACCCTCACGTTTCCTAGTCCGGTAACAATGAACCGCTGCGTGCCAGAACTTCATTCGGACAAGTGTAAATTTTGCCACAACAGGGCGGACTTGAGCCACATTTTATGGGCATGCCCGCAGGCTTCCATGAGAGGTGAATTTCCAGACGGGAGTGGATGGGATGCCGCGCTCCTCAGCTCTGACTCTCAATTACAAGCCCGCTTAATACGGCAGGCCGAAGACGCCGCCAGGGCCCATGGGATCATGGCCATCGTCTAGGTTTGGTCCTCCCTTCTCCTCTCGCACCTGAAAGGGGAAGAGGACCTTTCTGCCAATTAAATAAAGTTTGTTCATCATCATCATCATCATCATCATCATAAGTGTGGCACCCAGCGAAAGCCCTTGCACAAAATACAATGACGATGTGCCCAATTATTATAATTGTGCACAATTGTACTGAGTAATCATGTCAGGGGTCAGTAGATGATGGAGGTGCAGTCATCAGACATGACACAGGCAAACTCCCCCAGGAGACAAAAAAAGTCTCCTTAAGATACGCCAAAGCATGAAAGCCTGAAATACTGCAGACAAAAATAGCAGTGGCAGAGTGTTCGAAGGTAACCAAATGGTGCAAGGTAGCCCACATAAAATGGTGTGATAGGGAGAGGAGTGAACATGCTCTAAAGAGTCAACGAAGCCTGAAAGTGGTGAAGAAACAAAATGAGCCTCACAGAAACTAGATGTATGCGCTAAATGACAATGAAGATATCGTGCCTGCAAATGTGGACAGGCCCGTTAAAGTAGCTGAGCACTTTTACAGAGATCTGCCCAGTAGCTGGGACCACCAAAACGACAATGTAAAAAATAGTAGTAGCGCACAAGAATTGTACATCTCATCGGGAAAAGCAGTTTTAGCAAAGTAGGCCTTGGCGGGAATGCAGAGGCAATATCGCTAGGAAATATCCCGTAACATCAGATCTATTAAAAGACTGGACAGATTGTGGTGGAAAAACTGACCATGCCGTATACGAAATGTCTATTTATGGTGAGAGCACCGTAATTTTTGAAGAATGCTCCCATCATCTCAGTCCATATTAAAAGGAACATCAAGGACTAGAAAGATTACAGGTTGATCAGCTCACTGTCTCTTACCTACAAGCTATGTACAAAGATAATAGCTAATAGAATTAAGACCACCTTCGAATTCAATGAACGAAAGGATAAAACAGGGTTTTAGTAAAGAAACTGCTATGGCGTATCTGTATACAATTGTAATGCATGTCGTGTGTTATTTCATATACACTCATTCGCAAGTAGGATGCTGCACAATCATCCAGTGTGGTTCTTTGTTAAAGAAAATTTGCTGTAATTCTGTTCTTTTTTTCTTAATACCTTTTCACTTTCAATTGCTGTAACTATTGCATAATGCTTGTAACTATTGTTTGTATGCCCTGTTGTTTATAATCTTGTATGCACGTTGTTTTTTTGTCCTATCATCGCTCTTCGGCCATGAAATACAATCTTGTAACGCATCCGGTTTGTTTTGCTGTCTGCCAGGCTCTTCTACTCATGCCACCAATTGGCTTTGGCAGGCCTAGTCACATGTACTGTTTTATTTGAAGAAATAAAAGGTAATATTATTATTTATGCAAGGTACTAGACAGTAGATCACATTTAGTCTGTCGACGAAGTGATAGGGATCTGCGCAGAATATAACCAACTCCTAAATATCTGTAGCAAAATGGAAAGTTGGAATTTCCATTGAAAGTTCAACCAAAATTGTGGGCGACCCAGCGAGCAATTGAAAGGAAAATAATATGTGTAACATTAAGGGACAAGAAGAGAGAAGAGCGGGTAAGGGAACAAGCAGGTGTTCAGAACATATGAGTCGATATCAAAGAGAAGAAATGGGTCTGGGCAAGATATGTAGCGTGAAGACACGGTAAGCACAGGTCATTAAGCGTATCAGGCGAGATTCTAATAGAAAGTAAATGCACGAGGGGGAGACAGAGCTACGTGAGCCGAGTAGATAGAGAAGCTTGCGGGTACAACGTGTCTCAGCAAGAAGATGACTGGGTTGATCAGCGGAAAATGGGAGAGGCTTTACCCTGGAGTGAACGCATACAGATGCTGATGGCGATGGTGATGATGATTAGAAAGAATATCGGAGTCACAGGCCAACATTCCATAACCTGTTTCTATAAATAAAACATTCCCAGATATTTTGCGCACATTTGAGAAATTCATTTTAGCCTTATGCGTTCCCTATTGCGTTTGTTTCAAGCCATGTCGCCCCACTTTTCTCGGTAAAATTATAGGAAAGAAAAGCTTCGCACATATAAATTTATATGCACGTTAATTAACCTCATGGGATTTAAGTTATTCTGGAGCTACTGGCTCCAGTGTCTATGCAGAACCGGTGATTCGTTTCGTACATCTATATGATACAGTCGAATATTAGACATACATTAGGGGCTTTAAAATATGTTGCAGGATTGTGATTGATATGCCTAAGCATTCTAGGGCTAATACACAAATACTCGCAAGGCTTTTTTTATAGTGTGGAAGTAGGCTACGATTTCAATGCAGCCGAAAATGAAAACATTTGTAATATCGGCAATGCTGCACGGAAGACGCCGCACAGTGCCTGAAGCGACTGTTGAGCTGCACTTTTTAGAGAACATAAACCTTGTTTCGGGCCACCGATGGCAATGATGAAATGTGGCACACGCTATTGCACTGCACCACTACCATTACAACTTTGTCGGACAGTTATCAAGATATTATGGCTATAAAGCTACTTTCAAGGTGGGGCCAATTTTATTATTTAATCGCAACTGAAAGATTATCAAACAAGTAATCTTGTTACAGCTAAATCTTCACCAACGTGATTTTTTACATGCATATAGGTATACTTTAGCTTTTGTCAAAGCGTTGGCTCCAGAGATATTTCTTTTTCGAAGAAATATCTCTGGTGCCAATGCTTTTACATATTTCTTGTTCGAACATTGCTACAAAAAATAGACATCATGTAACATTTCAATAGATACCTGCTCATTGTGGCATAATGGGCAATGAAGAGGCGGACGCTGAAGCTAAGAGAGCTTTAAATAGTGCCCCGGAAGTGTGCATCGCATTTTCTCGACAAGATACTAACATCCTACTTCGTCGCGTAATGCGCAACACCATCTTAGAGCACTGGCAGAAACCAGGACACCAGCACAATAGGCTGCACAAATGGGACCCGGAAATGAAGTTCCGTATGCCTCAAATGTTAAAGCGAAGCATCTCATGCATTATCCACTGCATTCGCCTCAGTGTGGCTTACACGAGACGTTACACCCACTTGATTGGCTGTAATGACACAGGTCCCAATTGTGGTCACTGTCGGTTGCCAGAAACGCTCGAACATATATTTTGCGACTGTCCAGCATATGCAAGTGAACGTCAGCAACTGATATCTTCGATTGACCGATATATTAGTCGACCATTAACCGATGAGGTTGTGTTAGGTCCTTGGCCTGACGCCAGCAGCACGCATGTGGTTATACGAGCCGTAATCGCTTTCTTAGGAGCCACTGGACTGGATGCACGACTGTAGAGTTACCCAGCCTAATAAGAACATATCATCTCTCTACCTTACCATCGTCTTCATCACTCTTTCACTCCCCAGCACCCTTCCCCAGTGTAGAGTAGCAGGCCAGAGCAAACTATAGCTCAGGCCGACCTCTCTGCCTTTCTGTAAATAAATTCTCTCTCTCTCTCGCTCTTGTTCCAAGATTTGCCGTCAATTATATCAAGCATTCATCTTCTTACGAAGCTGATTCTCTTTTATATCCCCGTATTAAAGAAACTTGCAAGTTTTTGTATAATAGTCCATTTCTACAGTTGAAACAATGAAAGAAAACGTTTAAATCATCAAAATGCTTCAACCATCAAATGTGAAAAAAGTCCTTGATCCATTTTTGATAAGGATCGGTCAAATACGAATATAAAGTGTGTCCTTAAAACGCAGTTTAATTTTGACTCTATATACTGATATAAAAGAGCTTTCGCAATGTATATTGCTGTTTGACAGCTATAACACCACTTAAGGTAGATGCATCAACATTGACGCTTAGGACCATTTTTACACCTATCGATCAGAATACGGTATCTACGGAGTGATTGATGATGAGTGGGGTGAAGCGTCCGTCCGTGCGTTCATGTGTACTTCCGCCCATGCTTCCGTACATCCATGCGTGCGTTCATACGTCCGTCCAGTCGTCCGTGCGTCTGTCTGTGCATCCGTCCATCCGTCTGTGCGCCCACCTGTCTGTCTTTTTGTCTGTTCTTCCATCTGTCTGTGCACCCGCCTGTCTCTCCGTTCGTCCATGCATCCATTCATGCATCCGTCCGTGCGTGCGGCCGTCTATGCGTCCGTCTGTCTGTTTGTCTGTCTGTACGTTCATCTGTGCGTTTGCCTGTCCATCCATCCATCCATACATCTAGTGAACACTCCAAGTACCGCCATCTCACATGTTTTCATCATATATTCATCATATACAAGTATCGCCATCCAGCGGACATTCCAAGGACTAAACGAAAGGTGGCTTCTTACCACTACAACTACAACTACTATTACTACTACTGCAACATACAACGTGGACGCACGACCCACGGCATTAGGAGCTTTGCCCATAAAGGGCTAGACTGGGTGTGGGCTTCATATCTGAAATCAATCTCTTGCAAGGACAGTCGCTCTGCTCTACCAGATCAACTAATCAGAAGACAATCAAATTGAACGAATATCAAAATTCTGTTTTGCCTCTGTCATTGTTTTTCCAGTTTAATGCTGTTGTAAACTCGGTTGCGTCTTGACAAACTAGCTCGTATCATTCATTTTTCTACTCGCTGGAAAAAAGTGTTGTCCAGTCATATGAAGCACAATCCGTAAAATAAAACTAGTATTTACGGCTATGTGGTTCACATAAGATCGATAACCGGTATGTAGTGCGTGGTATGGGCCGCAGTTATTTGTTTAAACCTTCATGTGTGTATAAAACGCGATTCCTTTCATTATTTACTTCTCCGTCGTATTCATCATTAAGAAAGCAAAGCTTTACAACATTCTCATCATTTTCATGAAGAATTCCTTCTCCGTGCTTTAAAGAAAGTAGAGATAAAGATAGCTCTGTGTGTGTGTGTGTGTGTGTGTGTGTGTGTGTGTGTGTGTGTGTGTGTGTGTGTGTGTGTGTGTGTGTGTGTGTGTGTGTGTCTGTGTGTGTGTGTGTGTGTGTGTGCGAGCACAGGTTATGAAAGATTTATTTGACATAATTTCTTTATGCAGTTTTATTGTAGTGACACTTCGTCTTGGGTGGCACGCGTCGATGCTTCCACTTTGCAAGCAACTATTTTCTTCTCGCCAAAAGCACAAAAAATGGCAGCATATAAACGGGGTGAATAATGGAGAGTGGGGCAAAGCATCCGTACGTTCATTCGTTCTTGCTTTCGTCCGTCCATGCGTCCGTCTGTGGGGCCGTCCGTGCATCGATCCACCCGTCCACGCGTGCGTCTGATCGTGCGTCCGCACGTCCATCCGTGCATCCGCCCCTGCGTTCGTCCATGCATCCGCCCCTGCGTCCATCCATGCGTCCATCCGTCCGTGCAGCCATCCGTGCGTCTGTCCATGCATTTGTCTGTGGGTCCGTTCGTCCATCTACACTCCAAGTACCACCATCTCGCATCTTTTCATCATATATTTCGCATATAGAAGCACCGCCATCCAGCGGACATTCCGATGGATGGCTCAAGTTCATGGTATATACTAGTTCACTGTATTCATGGCACTGCGGGCCAACGCTTGATAAACCTTTCTAAAACCAAGGAGGTTACGCCCAGCGGGTAGAACGTAGCAACCCTTTCTTGTCAGACAGTGCTCAATGTACATGCCAACGGCAGTTATTGTTATTGTTCAACAACGCACAGGAGGAATCTCCCACCGGCACCACCTTGCAGGTCAGTGCCTAAGACATGGTACGCACTACTACAAGGGACGAACGGGTGCCGCTTTAAGGAGCTGTGTCTCTTAAAAATTAAAGAGCTGGTAGCCGCCTCTCACTTTTGGCAACCGCCTGATACTTCGTCACCTTCGTACGTGCCACAGCTGTTTGATAACTTTGTGTGTGCGACCTCAACGGGGATTCGGTGACCATCACACAATTATAGTGTCTGTTAGCCTTTGTAAGTTCTTTTTATTATAAAACGCCATTTTTACCATTAACCAGTAGCAATTCTATATTTAGGAGAGATAGGAAATCTTTATTGAAATAAAGCAGTAAATCCCGTCAATCATCGCCCTTAACCCCTTAGCCGTCGGCCGGAATCCGGCAGCAGCAAGGGCTTGACTGATGATGTCTTGCTCGACGTTGAATTAGATACGAAAAATTTGAAGCAGTTGCACTCAATCTGAAAATTGTTGTGAGTGCGCAGCAGTGTTTCACCCGTCCTTCAGCGACGCCGGCAAAACGGGCAAGTGCGTGGTCACGTACCAGACAGCAAGTCTGCTCGGCGTCCATGGAGGGAGGGGATGCATTAATTTGTGATACAGTGGCGCGTTCTCCCTCCTGCTTTTCCTCACCCTCATCACAATGACATCACTTCTCGATCATCACCCTCGCTACCCTTCTGCAGCCCTTTGACACACTATACACCACGAACATGCGGCTATGCTATAGCTGCTTTACCCTCCCCGCTTGCTTTCGCCTCTTCCCACCCATTTTTGTCCTCACCCTCAATTTTTTCCTACTCTGTTCTCGTACTTTATATATATATATATATATATATATATATATATATATATATATATATATATATATATATATATATATATATATATATATATCATCACTCTGACTACGTCCACTGCAGGAAAAAGGCCTCTCCAATTTTCCGCCAGTTAACTCGGTCCTGTGCTTGCCGCTGCCAATTTATATCCGCAAACTTCTTAATCTCATCTGCCCACATAACCTTCTGTCTCCCCCTAACCCGCTTGCCTTCTCTGGGAATCCAGTCAGTTACCCTTAATGACTAGCGGTTACCCTGTCTACGCGCTACATGTCCGGCTCATGTCCATTTCCCCTTCTCGATTTCGACTATGATATCCTTAACCCCCATTTGTTCCCCAATCCACTCTGCTCTTTCTTCACATTTACCTTAAAATTCGGTCTAATAACTTCCGCTATACTTTTCTTGGCAATATTGTCTGTTAGATTTCATTAATATTGTGTCAAAACACGGGAAAACGAGCCCTTAAATGTACACTCCTTTCCCTTATATATATATATATATATATATATATATATATATATATATATATATATATATATATATATAACGAGAGAGAGAGAAAGAGAAAGCGAGTGCCTATATAGTAGGCGGCACATAAGCGAAACGCGTACAAACAACACAGCACAAGCGCGATTTAGTAAGAAAGCGCGCAGTCAGCTAGCCAGGGCGAGCTTGACTGACTATAGTAATAATAACGTTGCGTGGCCTTCGTGCGTCGATTCGGCAGAGAGGAGCGTAAATATTACCAGTCAACTGCAGTCAACGCATTTCATTCGCCAACACTCTGTTCAAGCCACACACAGCGAAGCGCCGCTGCGCGTATTTGTACACGCGCCGCCCACCGCCTATCCACACTTTCGCGGGGATAGTGCTGCCACCTATAGCCCGATCTCGTCGCGAATATGCTTTACCTTTTTGCCACCTCATTTTCATACTCTTGAACCTCCTCACCTTCACTTCCCTTTTCCGCTCACTTGCTATACCAAATATTCATGGATATGCTGTATTTGGTTTGGCCTGTGTGACGCCAATTGACGACTGAGAAGACGGCAGACTATGGCAGCATACGACAGTCTGTGGCCCTCGAGTACTTGAAGATCATATAAAAGGCCGCCATCATCGACTTTAGTGTACATGCACAGAAAATATTGGCAATTAGCTTCAAGAACGTCTGTTGTTGCACTTGTCAATTACTTTAACATTTTTATCAGGAACGAATGGCCTGAGAAAATGAGTTATTTGTTTACCTGCTTTTGCCACGCTTGATTTACTGTTGTGGAGCAAATGCTTGTCCGCTCTTCAGTGATGCAGACTAGACAGATGTTGAAGTGTCGCATAATAACACGTTTGACCACTATTTTCCTCTGCGGTTTGAGGATTATGTCACACGTGCGCCAGTGCAAGGCTTAAGAGATACGGTCCTTCAGCGACAACGCGATATGCTCCTGTTTGCAAGTGCCGTAAACGTCCTCGCATTGTGGGACATCTACAAGTCAACATAAAACTACACGACTTTATCGCGGCTACAGTTAAAACTTCAATATACGCATGAACCAGTAACTCACATAGTATGTGGCATCTAGCTAGAAACCGGAAAACACATATAAGTGCCCACGCCCTTCCTGGGACTCGCAGACATACCAAGAGGTGCTCCGGCTGCCCAAACACGAACGCATGTCTGGTCGATCGCTTCCGCACCATTTCCGAAGTCACCCGCAGGCTGCGAGGTAACAGATAGCATAAATTTTACTGAACGGAGAGACACCGCCGAGTTGAGAGCGCAGCAAAGCCACCTACCCGGCGTGGAGCTCCGATAAGCGTGGCTTGACGACCAGCCCGGTCGCGAAAGTACCCTGCCCGGGGAGAGGACCGCTTTTTTTCGGGTGGGAAGTCGTGGTAGGAAATACAGCCGTCAGCCAGCAGCCAGGTCGCCGCCTATCAGTGATCGGGAAGAGGGCTGTATACGTCGCAGAAGAAGCAGCAGAAGCAGCAGCTGTAACAGCACTACCCCCGGTGACATTCGGGCACCATTGGCCGTCCTGACCTGATGAGAGACCCCGTACCTGCGCATACGCTGCAACTGTTCGGGTACAGTTTGTTGTCGTTTCGACATCAACGAGACAGACCGATTTCCGGCTATTGCCGACTGTGCCACCTGTACGTTTCGCTCTATGTTGCCGTGATGAGTATATCAGCGACGTTCACAAAGTTTCACTTCTAGTGCTCTACCGCACAACCAGGGACATGCGGGCGCTACATGGAAGAACACGTGAGGCACGTGGTTTCTTCTGTGTTCTCGTTTGGTATAACACTGCTAATTATGTCTTAGAAACACGCCTAAAAAGCCACAATAACGAGCGAAGGTCGAGCGTATGCGTGGTTTTTGTTGCACAACTCTCATTTCATTACAGAAATGCTATACAAAAAGACTGTGCGCACTTGTTTTATATGATGAGGATGCCTTAATTTGCTCAATTCGACTAGCAATACCATCCGCTGTAATTTCAATCGGCAGTATAGTCGTCCATGTCCATTGCACTGAGACACGTAGATTATGTGAGGTAATGTGGAATGTCACTTCAGTGATAGGATGTGCAAGACACTGGGGATTTCAGTGTGGCATAACTGAAAAAGATAAGGTAGCCCTCCCATGAAATATTCGTCGCGTACACCCTTTTACGGTGAAGCTGCTAAGCCTTCCATTATGACATACGTGTACACCCGACAGCCATCATCGTCATGCACCGGCGTGCGCTCACTTTGTCCTCTGCTTCATCTGCATTGCTTCCAGAACACGTGGACAAATTTGTACACTGGGGGCGATGAAATAACTCTAATAGGTGAAAGAACAAGTACAAAGAGAGAAAGTAGGACAACAGAAACAAAAAAAATAAAGAGCGAGAAATAAAAGGGAAAAGAAAAGAAAGGTGAGAGGACAAGGTCAAAGGGAAAGAGCGAGAAAGGAAAGAACGGAATAGAAAGAAAGAGAACAAATAAAGATAAGAAAGACAGAAAGTAGAAATAGAAATAGAAAGAAAGAGATCGAAACAAACACAAAACGAGCAACCTTGCTACGTATGATAGTATATCAACGTGTGGAAAAAGGAAGGGAAAGTAGAGGAAGAGAAAAATGAGAAATGGAGAGGGTAAAGCATAGCTTGACTTGCATAGAATCTGACAAGCATAAGAACGATGAACAGATTTCCAAGTAATCCAAAATATTTTCATAATGTGTATGCAAAGGTGTCCTGCGTAAGGCAATCTGTCATCTGCGGCGTTTCTTTTTCATTTTTTTTAATTTAGGAGCCAAAACTGGGCTAAATTTTAAGGGAACGCACAGCGTGCCTAAATATATTTCACCTTTAAAACAGTTGTCATCAAAAAGGAGCGGCTCGTAGAACAACTCCTCCCGACTCTACCTCAAGCAAGTGGGAGAGGTCCCTCAGGAGCTCCCTTCTCGCCGACCAGCAATGGGCCGTCCAGCAGGCCCACGAAGCGGCCGCCAACACTGTGTGAACAATAACGATCAAACAACCATCATGTCCGCATTCAATATGTTTGATTTGTGCCTGATATTGCTGCTTTCCGATCGTGCTTTCGTTCCACCACTAGTTTTTTCTTAGGCGAGTAGGCTCATATCGAGGAACTTGTTGTCGTAGGGCAAAACCAGAGTACGAAGAGTAAGCGGCCGACTTTCCTACTTTTTGTTTCTCTTTGGGTTTCCCGCGGCACTATCATGTCCTTCTTTCATTCCAAAATCATACACTCGAAATAAATTTTGACTGAAATAAAGATATTGGACACCAATCTATACCTTTAAGAAGTAGAAGTGATCCGGAACTTCACGACATAAACCGAGCTAAGAAGTAGAACAGCTGAAGAATCGTTTGAAGGCCTTCCATAAGTGCCAAGAACGAAAAATGCTGCCAGTAGTTCAGAATAGCGTGCTTTTTTTGCCAAAAAGAATACTCGCTCTACAAGTCAAGCCATCGCAACTACGCTCATGCAACAAAGGATGGCCCCGACGGAAGCACAAGAATGGAGGTATACCGGCAGCAAAATATTTCTATGTAGTCGAATAACTTCAATTTAAACTTCTTTAACGAGCTAATTTAATTCCCGATGACATGTTACAACCTATGAGAGCGATATCCAAGTTTTACTACTGAATAACGAGGACAATGTGTTATTTATATTTCAGCCACAATATAGATATGAGGTAGTTTGATGACGTAAACACATTGGCAAAAAAATAGAAAAAAATTATTTTAGCAAGCTTGACCATGTTGTCAATACAAAACTGTGTGTTTTATCAGTTTATACTGTAGTGGACTTTCATTCATTCATTCACTGTTTATTCAGACAAAAACAATGATTACCTAGGTTGAAGGGACTAAAGGCAGATTGCCTCTGCCTGACTAAGGTCCCTCCACCCATACAATTGCTCAGGTGAAGTGGAACAAAGGATACAAATTTCATTCTGCTTTTGAATGAGGGGACACAAAATTCAAATTCAACAAGTATAACAGATAGTAACTTGGCCCTCTGTGAGAAAAAAAAGCCACATCTCTGTACTGATTGCGGTTTTCATATCCATGACCAATCGCTCTTACAACGCGAGTATGGGTCCAGTCCTGGGTTCATCAAGCCTACAGGAACATTTCTTTTGTTATCGTCAGATCTGTGATTTTATATTAGAGTACCGAAACGGCCTGTATGCCGTGTCTGCAGGGAACAGTCTCCCGGTCACTTTTTCGCAGCACTCCTTCGATGACGCAATCGATGCGCCTTGGAGAAAATTTGAATTGGAAAGGTATAGTTGGACGTGTGTAGAGTGCGTGGAAACGGAAAGGCATTCAGACGTCACTGCTTTTTTTTTCTCAGATGCTCATGTTTGCAGTGACTGGCCTATTCTCCTGGAACAAAAAAAAAACGATGACTGTAATCGGTAACATAGTGTGTAAGGCAGTATGAACATGCACTTCCGGGCTGATGGTGTGACATCATGTGCAACGCGACAGGTCGCCATTCGCACTATTGGCGCTCGTGCTAAGAGGCAGCGGGTAACTGATTCTTAAATGCAGTTCGTCGTTCAAGAATCTCGGGGCGGTGCCGTTACACTCGGATACAGAGAAAGGCCCCGGGACGAGTATCGCCGTCTTCCGTTACACCGTAGCGCCTGCTGCCACGTGCAAACGTTCTTCACCGCGACGTTGAGCCTCTTACGTCAACGTGGCCACGTGAGTGGCATTCCTTCGCAACGAGCTCGGCGCGGGATAAGACTAGCGTCCAGCGCACCCGGTTCTCGAGCAGTGTATACGTTTTCGGAAATCCCGTGCCGCTCTCGGAGACAGCGGAAGTGGGTCAGATGCGGCGGCGGGGGGAGTCGCCGTCCGGACCGGTTGCCGCGGCGACGCCGACGACGTCGAGTCAATTGAACTCGATTCCAGGGTCGCCTCGCGCGCACAGACGCACGCACGCCAGCCACGGCGGCGAATGAATCCCCAGCGCCTCCGCACGGCGATATACACGGTGGGCCGGCGCGCCAGTGTGCCGAAAGGGGCCACCGGGTGTTTGCGTGTCACTCGAGCAGCGTCCGACTTTCAGCGTGCCCGTTTTCTGGCCACTCGCGCGGCCCAGCTGGAAGAAGGAGCCTTGCGCCGTTCGTTCGGGTTACCTTCTCCGGCGATCGAACCCGCGTCCTTCCTTATACCCCCGCGGTGTCGTGAAGCGGTAACCTGGATGCAAAGCCGCGCGTGTAACTCTTCTCCGCGCAGGTCAACGAGTCGGAAACGGAGGAGCCTCTTGGGAAGCGCCGACATTGAATTAAGGGGCGAGGGCCCGCACCCGTTGTGGTACGGGGAATCGCTTCTGTTCCGTTATTGTGCGCACCCTTGAACTTCCAGGAAGGCGGGCTGCACGGAGTACCCCGGCCGCCGACCTATCTTTTCGCGTTGGAGACAATCGCGCGTGAGTGTTTCGAGAACGTGGAAGACGGTCGCTTTAGCGGAGATCGTACGTAAGGATAAATGACAACGTTTTTTTTTTCTTTTTTTGCGGGCGTTCGTTCGGGGTGACCGAAGGCAGGCTCGTATATTACGAGTGGCCATTGGAGCTGTAGTTGATTCTGAGAATTACGGACTGCCCGAACATTTCAAAGAACGAATGCGAATGATACACAACTGGGGATGCACAAAAAATAATGCGGAACAACAAACTGCGATAATGCCGAACGCCCGATATCCTGTACTTACACTATGGGAGCATTTTTTTTTTGCCAAGGAACCCTGTACTGAAATTGTATTCGATGTGTTACAAAACGTTTTCAAGCGTAAAACCAATGAAACTGTTCGTCATCTGCCTTCCCAATATGATTACAGATACTGAGCACTGATGACACATGTTCTTTGGCGATTCCATATCATTGTTCACTTAAGAGAACGTGTGAATACACCCTCAGCGCCTTATAAAGTTTTCTCACTATGTCTAATTCATGTCTTCGGGTTCTAGAAGGAGGGCATAGAGCGAAATGAGAGACGCTTAGGAAAGCCAACGCAGTCGATTAGAAAAAGTAAATCAAAGAAGGACATAAAATGAGTTAAAGAAGGCAGAAGAGTTGGCGACGATTTCGCACAAGCACGAAAGGCAAATAAGCAAACAAGAGAAAAGGGCAAAAAGAGGTTGGTGTATCAGTGCTAACACCATAAAATTCCTCAGACCACAATTTCTGTGCGTTGCACATTTATTTTTTTACACTTCTGTAAAAGAAGATGCCCAGCATGAGGTCAAAGTTGAAAGTTGTCAACCATGCTGCACAACATTCTTCATTCTACGCCGAGAAAATGGCGTTCTAAAGGCAAATTGCTCTGGTAGACCTTCGATGTGAGGCCTCTGGCCATTCCAATGAGGTTAGTATTCGCAGATGCAGCCCACAGTTAATGTCTACACAAACTGATCGTAATAACAACAATGAAAGCCATACGGGTGGCATACAGTTATTTATGGGACACCAGATAACACTACAGCTGGAGAGACAAACGTGTAATCAGCATTGAATTGTCCTGAAATATGACTTGCTAGACTCCCAACAACTGCGTAGTGGCTTTCGAACGGGGCAAAGTTTCATCGGCAAGTGTTCTGGGAATGAACGCGCCACCGGTTCCCAGAGAGGGCAGAGCGTCAGTCGGGAAGAATTCATCTTCGTCAAAACTTTCGACGACACGAGTGACGACGTGTTAACGAACCCTCGCAACAAGCCACGAACGAACAAATCTGTGCCAGCTGTCGGAACTGTAAATGAAGAGGAAGGAGAAGAGTAGGAGGAAGAAGAAGGCTGGCGCGGAGACCCGCTGTGACAAGCGCGGCCCGTAACGCCGGGAAAGGAACTCGACTGCGGCGCTTGCTCCGGAACCAAAGAGTGGCAAGGCGTCAAGGCCATTTGAGAACGCCGGAGTACTCTGCCGTACTGCGCTGGCGCGGCCGTTGACATCCGTTGTTGGGCCACTTAGTACTTCTAAACGGAGATCAGGCGGCGTTGCCTTCGAGATGCATCTTGCTTTAAAGCGAATTAGCTCTTCTTAGGAATACTGAACATAAGTACGCACGAAAAAAATTCAATCAGGGGGAGGGGAGGGGGTGCATTACCTTGATCTTAGGGGGTGGGGGCGATGGAAGGACAGCTTTTTGAAACAGTCTTCTTTCGCTTTGTATGTCATGGCAAGAAATTTCGGGGTGGGGTGGGGTGAGGGGGAATGTGCTTGGTGTGGTACCCCCTAATTAATCGAAATGTTCATTGAACTAGATAACCTATTCTGCGGAAAATCGAGTGTTTGAATTTGGCGCAAGCAGTCTAAATGAAATAAACACATAAATTATTTGTGTTTGACTGCATATAGTTTGCTCTAAGAGAAGGCAAAATAAAAAAGCGTGCTAGTCTACTTGAGAGATGCCCTTACGTTCAAGCCTTTCTACATGAGCCATCGTAAACAGCCGAGCTGTACTGAATTGAAGGTGCAGACACCAAGCTTAGCATGCTCTTGTAGTACTTGCTTATTTCGCATTAACCAAGTGTAATAACTCTAAGTGCAGCTGTACCTCAGCTACCCCGAATTGCAGCGCGTATGGACGACCCAGGGCTTTTGACATTGACCTGATTTTGTTGATGATCTGAAGCAACTACTTGCAAATATACGTCTAAAAATGCTACATACCAACCTTTTACCTTACGAAGACTAATATGTGACGCTATGCAAGTGTTGACAGGGTTCTACGTTTATCCTGCAATGAGTTTAGCTATGGTAGTCACGAAAGAGAATCATCTACAACCTTATCAATTTCAGAACGAAAGTTGTGTTGCCAGATTTGAGCGCATCGTTTAGCATCTTTCGCAGCTAGTATGCAATGTCTCATTGGCAGATCGCACTGCGTAACAAGCCATACTTGTCAATATTCATGGGTCAGTGCATGGTTTGACCCGTATGAGTCACTGAGACGATGTTTTGGCTCTTATTGGCGACGTGTCCTATCATGGTGGCGATCACATTAAAGCAGTAGTCGTTGTAATCATAAAAGCCTTCTAAAAGATAAATTTTCATCTCTGTTCAATGGCTTTTTAGATGATGCTTCCATGCGGTTATGTTGCCGTAGCTTCCACTTACTCGATGCCATTATATTCACAAATAAAAGTCAATCAAATCTATTTCACTGATACCTTCGACGAATAAGCTGTCGCTGTTTTGGCAGGTACGGACCGCGTTATTTGGGCTTGCTTCCCGTTGTCATATATTACAGCGAAAGCTGTATATGGCTAGGAGAAACGAAAAGTCGTCCGGCACTGGTTTCTCGAGCGGTCTCCGTTGGTTGTCTATTGCCCCGCCGCGGTGGTCTAGTGGCTAAGGTACACGGCTGCTGACCCGCAGGGTGCGGGTTCGAATCCCGGCTTCGGCGGCTGCATTTCCGATGGAGGCGGAAATGTTGTAGGCCCGTGTGCTCAGATTTAGGTGCACGTTAAAGAACCCCAGCTGGTCTAAATTTCCGGAGCCCTCCGCTACGGCGTCTCTCATAATCATATAGTGGTTTTGGGACGTTAAACCCCACATATCAATCAATCCGATGGTTGTCTTATCAGTTACGTCACTCGCAGCGTCGAAGCCAAACACGTGCGTCATTGGCTGCGTTGCGAGTGACGTCGTTCATCCCGTCGCAGCCGCGGCCTTGAGCACGCGCGCACGAGTTTCTCATGAAACCTTCCGCATGAGTATGGCATGGACAAATCTAGAAGAGTGCCGACAGGGGAGACGTGACAGAGCTCGCATTCACGAGGCCGATGGTGCTGTCCTGGCACAATAATACAAAAAATAGACATACCCGGGAAGCAGAGTGCCGGCAGCAACTACGCACCGATGATGCGGCTGCCTTCCAAGCCACGCTATATCGCGAAAGGGAATGCATAGCTGGTGGTGGGCGGAACTTACAAACAGCTCCGTCAAGTTAGCTCGCGATGTCGAACGGTTGCAACAACACGGGGTTGCGGCGTCAATTTGATGATTGCGGGAGTGCGTTCAGCGGGGCGAACGCCCGCTTTCGGGGGTACTTTTTCAAGCGTCACATTGGCTTCGGCGGCGACGTGTCCGACCTCACGTGGTTCGAGAACAACCACCATGATTAACGCATTGCGAAATGCATTTAGTCGCCCATTGCACCCTTCATGACCACGACCATGCGAAACACAATGTGCGGCATGCGAAATAAAGACTGTGCAGGGTAAACCCAAGCCGAACGTGTGCCTGACATCATTATTATGCACGAACATGTAACCAATAATTGCGAAACACTTCAGTGCCACGTCTGGTCGAACCCACTGCTAAACACCGGGGCCACACGATTAAGCTTTTGCTGATTTACCATTGTTCGAAGTGCTCGGGCAGTGATTTGTTTTTATTTTTCACTAGTATTTCTCAGTAATTTTGACACAAAACTTTCATTACTCATCACTCGGACCAAAGCACCGGCAACCTAATAGCGAATAAGCACAGAAGTGTTTTCACCTTCCTTTATTTCCTAACTTGTACTTCTATAATTCCTACCTGCTTGCAAACCTTTTATCATCATCATCTTACAATTCTTATCGCATTGATCATTTCCATGAGGTTGGGATAATGCACTGCCGTACCAGAACCTGTCACGAATCATTTATTCCCAGGACGTCTTAAGGATAGAAGCACCTTCCCGGCACAATCGCTTCTATCAAGGACCACTCAAAGTTTCGCTTGGCCATTACGGACATCATCACTCCAGGACTTAACTGGCCAATTATTTCTTGTATTACCTAACCACTTTTGCTGCTTTGTTTTTGTTTTACTTTTGTCTGTATTGTTAACCACTCCCCTCGGTAATACATCGGTCCTGACGGTAAAATAAAATGAAATGAAATACTGTATCACCTACGCAATCAGGCTTCTTATTTTTACTGGAACACTTATTAGGGAAGAACTACAAACCAGGATAGCTAATCGTCACAATATCAAAGAAAACCATGTCTATACGAGCATTGCCGACGCCAAAAAATATTTAATATATAAATGACAGCACTTTCATTTTAAGTGCAAAAGGGAGCCATGTTTGTTGGTGTGTGCAGCCAATCTTGAAAAAGATAGGATCTTACTTCATGTCTTTCTATTTCGATTAAGAGACAGTCCTTTGTTCCTGGAATAAGGGACCCTCCCACCTTTACTTACAAGCTTAATTCAATAAATGTTTTCTCTCTTTCTCTCTCTCTCTCTTTCTTACGTCGTTGCAGGGTGCCACGTGCTAAAATTCATGGCACCACGCAAGCCTTCGATAGCAAACGCATTCCAGTTCGAAACTCACGACAGAGCCAGCAAAAATCAATAAACAGAAAGAACTCCAAAAAACACGACGTCATCGGTATCAAACAGGAATCAAGGTCAACGGTCTCCTTCGCCGTGTGAGTGAAGAGACCGGATAGCATAAACAAAAAAATAGTGCTCACTTAGAAAGCTCATCGGTTCGTGTAGAACGTACTATAACGCATTTCTCGCAACACTGCAACACGTGCACTCGCTGGCACTCCTGTAGCATTCTTGCCACACCGGCTGTGCGCTTGGGGCGGTTGCAGTTGGCCGTTGCGAGGTTCCGCTGTCCTGCAAATGCAATAAAAAAAGATGGGGACCACCGGAAAAGAAAAAAGAAAATGCAAGGAGAGCCCGGTTTCTTCTTTTCGCGTCGTTCCCGTCGACAGACACTTTGACCCAGTTCTCCCTTTATGACCCGCAAAAGGCGCGCGCCGCCGAGGTGTGCTTTTCACCACGTGCTGGACAGGCAGTGCCGTCTACCAGCGCGAGGTTATCAATCAGTTCGATGCGTCCTCCTCCTTGCAGACACTGACAGAGGGACGCGTTCGATTTGCGCAGATGATGACGGTTCGGAGAGTCCCGAGCTGGCGCGCATCTGATCAGCCGTTCCGGGCACTGGGCGAAATTGGTGGTAAGATGAAGAAGACACCCCTTTGTGATGATGGATGGCCCGACCGGATTACATTCGTCATATGTATGTCACGCGAACAGACGTTTAGTTCTCGCTCTATCCTCCTCTTATTCGTCTTCATTACTCGAAGGCCCCGAATAGAAACAAGGCCGACGCATTGCTCGAATGACACCACACGCGAACTGGCGCTTCCTTCGACGCCGATTGAAGGCGTGGACGAACACTTACAATTTGACGAGTCCGGTAGCGGTCGTTCTATTTAGTTGCATGCCAAAAGGTCAGTACCAAGGTCGGAATCTTATTTCAACGGCACGGGCGATTTCTGATCTTGGGAGAGGAGAAGAAGAGAAACTAGGCCTATTGGAATTGGATGATGGACAGCTTGATGTAAGAGGCCACGAACCGAATTCAATTGGCCGCTTTACACTAGTCGCAACTTTAGTATTTATGAAGTAAGCACTGTTACAGTCCATCAAAGTATGTCGGCTCACCGCGTTAGGTATACAGTTGTAGCTACCACGGGATGTAGGTGCGTAAAAAGGTTGGAAGGAGGCATGTGTTTACAAGAGGTATTACAGAGGCTCGTAAAATGCCCAGCAGTCGGTTGACGGCTTCGTGTTGACCGCGCATTGAATTGGCTCTATTCTATATAGGTGCTCACATATTTCTGTGTTTGTCTGAAATATTGCGTGCTATAAAGTCGTAGTAATTACGCAATAATGCTATCAGTGAGAACGTTAAATAATTTTCTAATGCACCTGCCTATATCGTCGCATAGCGCGCAGACCAATACAATGATAATAACACATATAACGAAGCATTTACTCCCATATCACGCGTGAGTTTCTTTCTACATTTTTCCTGCCTAAAGCCAACCCTCGGGTCAAAATCACACGCGGAGATTCTTTTTCCTTCCTGGACACAACGGAAAGTGACATCTTCGCGTTACAATCAAGTACGGGAAAATGACGAAGTGGTGCAATTACGACCAGAAATCACTCGAGAGCACAGCCCGAGGCTGTTACTTAAAAAAGTTTTTTTTAATGGGATAAGACTCACTCAAAGCGGACCAAGAGACAATGGTATCGACAGTGGACGAATCAGGGAAAGCAAAAGGGAAGTGTTTAAGGTATTCTCGTCGTTTTGACCATCTCTGCATGATGTAGCACGTGTTATCGTGGTGCTGTGACATTTCTGCAACATGCATTAGGATCTGGGTGCACAAGCTTGTTACCATCAACAAGAAAAAGAAAACATTGGGAAGGACGAAGTAAATTTTGCACCATTTTACGAGATAAAGTCACCCCTTTCCGTGCGAGGATCTTTTTAAAAGCACCCTGCCTGCAGATATTCCTAAAACGACAGCACGCAGAGCCTGTATGAAAGTAGAAAACATTCAACGCGGAAGAGGTTGAGGAGGAAGAGGAAAGGGACGCCATCGGCGGGAACTACATTGGCAGGGCGCGAAGTGCGAGCGTTAAATATAGAAAAAAAAACACCCGCCGACGCTCTCTCGCATCCGCATGCGAATAGCACGTGCAATTTGCCGCCGAGCGTGTCTCCGTGGCGCAGCCGATGACAGGCGAGCACAGGAATGCACGCTCGTATCCGACGAAGTTGACGTTGGGAAAAGCGTAGATGGAGCGCCGAGAGGTGACGGCAACAAACACAACAACGCAGCAAGCGGCCAGGATGAGCGCCAGTTTGGAACTAAAAAACACAAAGGCATGTGGAAAGCGTCGAAACAGGAGGGGAAAACCACGCCGAATGCGGCGTGGTGTGGAAGATGAGACAGCAGTGAGGACTTGGATCAGGCGGTTTGTTGCTGCAGCGGCAAGACGTGCGGAACGCAGCGGCCGAGAATGGGTCTCCGGCTTCGGGATGATAGTATTCACTGCGTTCACAACCTCGTTGCCTCTGTTTCTCCTCGCAGCAGTAACAGCAGTGTCCACGCCCGCGCGCACCGTTCGTTTCTTTCTCCTTTTTCTTCCACGCGGGCAAAGCAGTGGTCCACAACACGTGGAGAAAAAGGGAAGGAGGACGGATTAGAAAGAAGGAAGAGGTGCTCGAGAGAGGCGCTACGGACCACAGAGCCGAGGGGCAAACGAAGCAGAGAAAGAAATATGTAATAACAGACCTACGGGCGAGAGATGGAAAGAGAGACGGGGTGGGGAGAAGGAGGCAGGTGAGGAGAGGATCTACCGGAGAACTCACCAAGCCGGCCGCATCTCGACAGAGTCAAAATGCTCGCCGCACACCTCTGGCGCTGTGCCGTGCCGGCGGTCGTAGTAGTCTCGTAACGGGACCCGCGCACGCATTGAGACCTTACAGCCTGTGTGTGTTTGCGCGCGCGCCGCTGTCCGTGCCGGTTTCAAGGGGTCTCACTTACTTTCGTTTTCGTGCAGTGCTTCATATATAGCAAGCCCTAACGCAAGCGCTCGCAGCCCGTTCTCGCCTAGCTAGCCTGTCTCTCAGCATCCCAAGGCTCCCGGTCTTCCCGAGACGAAGACGCCCTGTGCGATGCAACTGCGGTCGACGTCGTGCGACCACACCTGCCGACCGCGTGTGCCGCAGTTCGTGGTTGTCGTAGGCACGGCCGTCTGAAGTCGCCCGGGTCCTTCCTCAATTGCCGAGCGTACGCGCTCGCCGCCGGGGGCGTGTGTGCGCTTGGATTGTCACGACGACGACGCGGTCGCTGATCGTCAGATGACGCCTGAAGGACAGCGTTGCCCCGATGCGACGAGCCAGGGCCCCGAGCACACTGGATACGAGCCCTCGCGCCGGCTGACGGCCAGGAAACCTAAGGTGAGTGTGCCACAATGTCCTGGTGGAACGCGTCATCGCGTAAGAGCATCGCTCCGAACTGTAACATAACCGTCGGCGGATGTCATTCGCTTTTGCAGCTGTGGTTCGAAAGTATGCCAACTTTTCAATCTTTCATGACTCTGCATGACCTTTTTCTTGGAATATAGAAAGGATGTGGGCTTCCTTTTTTACAGCAATATGAAACTAATCACAGTGATTATGTACACTCTCAACTTGAGCTGAGTCGTTATAAGACTAGCGGCAGCCTTTTTTTAAAGTTTATTGGTGGCAAACTAACCATCTCTTCATATAATAATAGTTTATTTTGAAGTGAAGTGGCTGCAACCAATACGTTGCAGTAGTCGGCTTGCTTGGACAAGATAGTTTCAAAGAAGGATGGTTGGCTGTCGGCATCTCTACGAGTACACATCTATGATGGAAGAATCATCGAGCAACGAAAAAATTGTCGGCACAAAAGGCACTGTCAGGCGAATTGTAGTACAGCCCTTTCACGCGATTCTTGTGTTTTACTGGCTAACACGGAAACAATGTTGCGTACCCCGAATTCTAACTACCACTTCATTTGAGAGCTAGTTTCTACATCATACACTGTGACAGAGAACTTCTACGCACAGTTTCCATTACTGGCGCAAAAAAAAAGTAATTCCTGAACTCCGAAAGATGTGGCAATGAACTGTGACAAAAGTTGTTACAAAAGCTGTGACAATATAAGTGTGTTGTGGCATCTATAAGTGATCATCACTTAGCACTGTTATCATACTTACGATGCAAAGGGTGTTAGGTGAAGAGTGCTTCATTCAGTATTGCCCAACAAATTATTCGCGACTGCTTATACTGAACATACCACGCCACTTCAATTTCTGGCCTCGCAAAAATGTATGCCGTTGAGAGAACATGTTCCCTTCACCACCAAGTGCTTCTAATCGAGCAAACCAAAGCACACAAGTACTTGAGCTAAAAAAGCTCTCAACAAATTTATAAAACATGCCTTCATTTATCGAGTACGATCTATCGAAAAGGGAATGTCACTGAACCCATCGTTTGCCCGAGGGATCTAACCTTCGCCAAAGCATCTTGACGAAGACAAGAATTGCTATTTGCAAGCAGTGACTCAACAGATTAAGGTTGTTGTTCGACTAGTTGTGATCTGTTCAATTTTAGGGGCGAAGCACCTTAATGGCATGGCTTGTCCGGTGTCAGTTGTGATGGCTACATTATACATTATATGGGTCAACCCTCGGGTACCGTGCGGCATAGTCGAAACATATGTGAGACAAAGAAAAAAGGTTTGAATGTCTACTAAAGTCAATCATATTTGTGGCAAAACAATAGGAAGTACCTACAAGCACAAAACCTTTATACTGTAGTCGGCGACTTCGACATACACATTATGAACCATACGGCCTCGCTTCAACCATTCGTCTAGATTCCCTTCGTGGAGATGCGGGCATTTTATTTTTGCCTTGTGTCTTGTACAAACTTTTTTATCTAGTTAATACAAAATATCATCGCTGTCATTCTAGTTAAGCATAAAATGGTACTGGCCGAAGGCACCTTTCTTCCTGAAGCTATCAGCGAGTGGCCCACGCGGTACCAGTCAAAAATAGAAGTTCAGTTTCGTGCGAACGTCCTCTAAAGACAAACCATGACACTACATCATACGAGGCGCTGTTGGCGTGGCTCAGACACTCACCTTTGTCCAATATATTTATTCTACCAACGTTAACTCCAGAGCGTAGTAGTGGTAGTGGTGGTAGTAGTAGCAGCAGTAGTAGTGGATGTGGTGGTGGTAGTAGTAGTAGTAGTAGTAGTAGTAGTAGTAGTAGTAGTAGTAGTAGTAGTAGCGCTAGTAAGAACAGTTACCAGCGGTAGTAGGAGTACTAGTAGTAGCACACTCTTGAATATGTTTGCATTTGCACAGTACCAATTAAATCAGTTGTCAGCTCGCTTTTCTAATGAATCTAGTCACAAGTCTAAATTGTCATTTTCGTTAGTAGTGAGTAACGCGTCTTTATTTTTCCTGTGTCCTTATGAAGAAATGGGCTAATTGACCATACGATATGATT
Source organism: Rhipicephalus annulatus (assembly GCA_013436015.1). Lineage (NCBI taxonomy): Eukaryota > Metazoa > Arthropoda > Arachnida > Ixodida > Ixodidae > Rhipicephalus > Rhipicephalus annulatus. The sequence goes on along the minus strand of WOVY01011046.1, from coordinate 241,028 downwards.
ACCTTTTTGAAATTTCATTGTCTGTCTGTTTGTGTTCGCTTACTTGACCGACTCAAGCAAACGTATACTGCATTGCCGATGAAAGGCTCTACAGTCGATTGGTTCTAAACGTCTCCGAAGATGTCGAAATGTCCCACCATGTGTGGCAGGTGCGCAGCGCGCCGTGTTCAACAATCTTTTTATCGCTTTATCGTCCGTAGAAACAACATGCGCCAGTAATGAGCATACACCCCCAATCTAAGTACCAACTTGCTCAGAAGTTCTTCAGGCGTGTTGCTTCTTTATTCCGTTTCATTCACCGGACCACGTTTTGAAAGGCCGAACGCCGCGCTTCGAGCAGTCGGAGCGAATCCGGAGTCTTGAAGGCTGAGAAACCTTTAAGAAAGTAATATAGAAAACAGTCACTGAGGTGGTCCGATGTCTGGCTGCCAAGAGTGCCTACGAAGCGCGGCAAAAGAAACAAGCAATGCCATCAACACCGTGCTCACGTCATGCGGGCCACAGAACGAGGAGGAGGGCATTCAAGACGACCGCAGCAAGCGAGACGAAGGAGAAGTGCGGGTGAAGTTGTCTCCGGAAGGACACCTTCATTTGCGTTCTCGCCCGCAAGCCCTTCTCACCCCGAGGCGGCGTGTGTGACGCGACACGGAGGCAGGTCGCACGCACACGACCCGCGGAAACGCCCTGCGGCATTCAGACGCCCGACACTCGGCGGCTTCTTCCTGCCGAGGGCTTCTGCCGCTCGCGGGTGACACGTCCGCGGCCCGGCACTTCGTCGCACGTGGCGTGTCGACCGCGGCCTGCCTTCTCGCTAATCACAGGCCCCGTTGCGATGCGACCGCTCGGCCGTCGGTCCCTGCCTCTGCGTTGATCGGTGTCCACGTGTACTCCGGTTAGAGTGTAATAAACCTCCGCGGTATAGGCTAGGCTTTAAAATGGGTGGTGAGAGCGGGTTGAAGGTTACGTTGAGTGAGCTCTTTCTTGGGCTCCTGACAAGTTGTTCGCTTTAACTTTAGGCGTCGTCTAGGTCAAGTATATAGCGTTCAGTGAGCAACAGCCATGCAGTCAGTGCGCGACAGCCATGCACAATAGGGACCCAGTGAATGGCTGTCACCGCTTTACTATAATTGAACTGATGCCATGAAATTAGGTATGCGCAAACTGATGACAGGTTTCGTGAACAGCAGCGCCATTTTTCATGTAGCCTCAGTATAATTAAGTGACGTGGAAATGCATAACTTGATAAGCCATAGTAAGTGTTTCGTGGGACCCCAGCCATGGTGTGTAGTGCTAACAAGCCACACAACCACAACAAAAATAACAAGAGCCAGAGTAGAAGCCGCAATCAAACCTAGTTATTCTGGGTGGCAGTCAAGCATTTCACGACAGTAGTTCGTATACACTCGTCAAGTCGGGCAAGGAGTCGCGTCAACAGATGCAGTATATAGTGCCAGAAGCATGGAATCCCCCGGCATCACACCGCGTGAATCGCACAGTGAGTGGTTGATTAAAAGCCACTAAGCTGTTTCTATGGGCTGAGCTATAATTCACCAGCCGCAGAAACAGAAGCATCGCCTAATTAATTGATATGTGTGGTTGAACGTCCCCAAACCGCCATGTGGTTATGAGAGACGCCGTAGTGGAGGGCTCCGGAAATTTCGACCACCTGGGTTTCTTTAACGTGCACCCAAATCTGAGCACACGGGCCTACAACATTTCTGCTTCCACCAGAAATGCAGCCGTCGCAGCCGGGATTTGATCCCGCGACCTGCGGGTCAGCAGCCGAGTACCTTAGCCACTAGACCACCACGGCGGGGCAGCATCGCCTAAGCAAAGTCGTTCGATTCATTTGACATCAAGTCACGTGACGATCTGTGTGACTCGTGGAGAATGAAAAACACGAGAACATTCAGAAAATAATTCAATGAGCGGTAAGGGAAGCATTCAAGGAAAACTGTCAACGAAGGAGTGAGGAAGGTGAAAAGGCTTCTTCCTTTATCTCTCTAGGAAGTGTACAAGAAGCTCGGAAACTCTTAAACGACAATTGTGGACATGCTGTTCTCTTCCAGCGAAATGTAGCCCAGATTGAGATCTTACGTCATAAGAAGTTGTGATAACACGAAGTGCTATTAATCATGAAAAGAAAATGCAGCTAAATAAACGCTTAACAAGTAATATGTTGTACAATTCGCGTAAAAATACCATTTACGTGTAACGTGGACAAAGTGGTTTTGTTATACGGGATGCTGGGAAGTGTGGAAAAATTCCCGTCGGGGACAGTTTCCTTAAGTAAACACCCAAAATCACTGGAGGATTAGGTTTGTGTGCCTTCTAAATTTCCGGAGCCCTCCACTTCGGCGTCTCTCATAATCATATAGTGGTTTTGGGACGTTAAACCCCACATATCAATCAATCAGGTTTGTGTGCCTGGCATTTCTCTTTAGAGTGTGTACTAAAGAAGACCAAACGAAAATAAACACCGATGCAGGGCTTACTCCCAGATATTCGGTTTATAAGTCCCTGTGTAAGCGGGCTCTCTTCAATCGGTTTAGCGTTGTTTGGGCTATTTTGATTCTCAATTGTGTAGTATATCACTATATTTATCTTCAGCGTGATGCAGGTCGCCAGTAATATTAGTTGCTGTCTCCCACCTGGTACTTTCATCGTTTATTTACGATAATTGTGCAATCTCTTACACAGAGGACCGGCACGAAGGACTCAAAAGAAGCACATCGACAAAAGAGTCTTTCTGAGCGCACGCATCAATTTCAATGTCACCATTGTACCACTCACCCAGATTATCGCACGTGCTTTCTAATTCGTGCCTGCGTTAAGGTCATCCTAAAGCTGATCCACTGCCTTTCTTTTCATCCTGATGTATCATTTGCATAATGCTAATTCTACTTAGTTGTATTGCTTCAACTGTGCCAAATATTGCTATTCATAACGCAGCTTCATTTCTCGCATATTCTTTTCAGTATGAGTGGTATCCATTGGCCTTGGATTGCTCTAAAATTTTATCTCGTTATCTAGCACGACTGCTTTATTCCATCGTACACCGACTCTCTTATTGTTATGCAGACTTTCGTGTATAACCAATTGTTTGAACTTAATTGTTTTTTTTCAATGCAAGGCTTTCTGCCTATTTGTTCGTGCGTTATAAGTCGTGTACGTTGCCTTTTTTCAACTTTTCGTTCCTGTCATGATTATGATGCCAAAATGTTTTCTTCAAGCTGTCAACATTGTAAATTTTTATGGTCAGTTTCGTATATTTCCATTGAGTCGACTTTGTAAATTACCACAGTAGAAAAAGAGTCACAGCTCATAATGAAATTTCAAAGTGCATATTATTTGTATAGTATTTGTTTCCAAGCGAAATGCTCACGTCTGTGTTATGTAATTAACGCAGCAGCATACTTCGTTGTTGCACTCAATTACTCTTTCTTACAGTAATTCTTCGTTGTTCCTGGTAGGTTTTGACAATATACAAGAGAGTTTGTTCGCAGCGTACGTATTTCTTGTCGTATAATACCCCCCCCCCCCCCCCATTACTGAATACATCTCTGGGTTTGTAGAGGTAAAATGCGATAACACCAATAAAAGGCCGTGCTTTAGGAACAACGAAAAGCACGTGGACAGGCGAAGGATCTTAATCGTTACGCCGCGCCGAGTAATACATGAAACAGTCCTAACACACATACAACACACAACAATCGTTAAGCCTATATTTAAGCATAATTTCGCTGGAGTTCACGACTAGTGGAAACTGACAAACAAACGGAACAAAATGTCGATGACCAAAGAAATTGCAGAGACGAACTGACTACTGAAAAGTATTCCAGCCATTGTGAAAACACGAGACCAGTGAGCGCTGATTAATTTGTATTGTTAAGCCCAGTACCGTTGTGCGCCTTTAGGAATGTGCTACCATTCACGCAGAATCGCGAAAGCCGTTGAACTCGTATAGTGCACCCTGCAGATCGGGAGCATCGGCGCGTGCTTATCTCACCCGCTTCACCGTTGGCGGTCTTCGTTCATTCGACGGGAGAAAGCTGCTAGAAATGTCAGGCTCTCACACGTGACAGGCATCGCGTCATGCGTGTAATCTGAGAACACCGGCCCCATCGCCAGGCAGGAGTCGACAATGGAGGCATTGTTTATCGGCACTTAACGTGTCCTCGTTAACACCCTTGGCAAGTGCGGCGCTCTAATTAACCCGTCAATGATGAGCCAACGCTTGTAAGGTGGAATTCACCAGTAAAAAGAACGCATATTCTCGGCTAATAATCCGTATATCACATCCGGGACACCTGCTCTCCTACGGTGTCGCCTTCCTTCATGTTGGCCTCTTGTGGCATTCAAAGAGAGAGCGGTTATGGGTTGCTTGAGTCAATATAAAATTACGACCTGCAGAATGTGTGTTTAGAAAGTGTTCAACGCTTTAGAGTACTTGGTACTCAATGATGGGAGAGCCATCCCGACAGAAGAACAGCATTGAAATATTCGTCAGTCATAAAACGTGATTAACGATTTAAAGTTCTTTCTACTTTACTTTGGAAGAGCTGAAAGCCGTCCTTTGGGCGTCACACTCGATCAACAGCATCGAAACAATGGCCAAACCACAAATAGAAGGCCGACGAAGAAATGAAGCAGTCTGCATTCAATCATAAATAGTGGTCTGTCTTCTATTTTGTTTTGGTTGAGAGCATGTTTTGTTCTTGTTAACCTTTTGTTCTGTCATACCCTTTGATTGATCGAAGATTAAATGTCGATGTTTTTTACGAAGGTGTGGTTTTTTTCATTTTTTTAAACGCATGTGTGCTATGTACACTCTTTCGACGGTTTGGCGCACATGTTTTTCCACCTATGCTTTGATTGTGCACTGTGCCCGGACAGACTGAAGCCGGATGGACATCATAAGTTCCTAAGGAGCTTCGTCCCTACAAATAAAACAGTTAGAAAAGAAGATATTCACACGCTACATTTTCTCGCAGTCTCTGTTGGCCCAAATACTGGGGAAAAACAAAAAAAAATCACAGCATATCCAAGGAGTGCATTATATATATATATATATGGTGAGTGGGGCGAAACGTCCATGAGTTCATCCACCCTTCCGTCCGTCCATTCGTTCTTGCTCTCGTCCGTCCGTGCGTCCGTCTGTGCAACCGTTCATGCGTCCGTACATGTGTAATTCCGTGGTTCCGTCCATACATCCATTCGTTCATCCGTCCATTCGTCCGTCCATATGTCCATCCGTCCCTCTGCATGTATGTCCACCCGTCCGTCCGTCGGTGTGTTCAACCGTCCGTCCATCTAGTGAACACTCTAAGTACCACCATCTCGCATCTTTTCATCGTATATTCATTATATAGCAGCACCGTAATCCGGCGGAGATTCCAAGGACTAAACGAGAGGTGGCACGGCCGGACTAGAAGAGCGGCACGCGCGCACTATCTCACGGCCTGCGCTTCGTGTTTAGTTCCCAGCTTTCACCGCCGCTAGTTCATGGCACTGTGGGCCAACCCTCGCTAATCTTTGCTAAAACCAAGTGGATGACGCCCAGCGAGTTTAACGTGACAATCCTTTGTGGTCAGATCGTGCTGAAAGTGCGTCCTTCTGTTACTATTTTTTCTACTGTAAGCATCAAATTCGAGGCAAATTTTATTGGAGATTAAGTCAGCGATACTCGTCTCTGTAGGTAATTTCATCAGAAACAACTATAATCTATTTATGATTAACATGCGGGGGTTTCCTTCTCAATGAAAAAGGGTGCGCGTGGGCCACTCCTCTAGTCCGGCAGTGGAGGTGGCTACCTATACCTACTACTACTACGATGACGACTACTACAACTACTACTACTACTATATACATCGCGGACGCACGACCCACGGCTTAAGGAGCTTCGCCCCTGAAAGATAGGACATGACTCATCTCCAACAGCAGGTGTAACACGCCATAGACGTCGTTTTTCTTTCCCGGGCCTCTATGGCGTTACGTCCAAGAAGTAAAGCGAAACCTCGGCTGTGACACAAAGGCGCCAACTTCGACGCTTTCTCGGGGAATCGCGGAATCGTGAAACGACGAGCCCGTTCCGTGGATGCGTACACACGCACGCCCGCACGCACAGTGCCACAACATGCGTTGACGGGCAACGTTCACTTTAGTGCGCGCGCTCAGCAGTCACGACCCAGCAGGCAAATGATGGGGAAACCGTGGTTGGATGCAGGAAACGGCGGTCCCGCGGCTTGGTAACGGACCAGAGGATTTCCCTGGCCGCCCGGAGCGCACTGTCTGTGGACTGTCTGTCTGCTGCAGCATTGCGCTGCTCCCACGGCCGCGCGCACGGATACGGCAAACGCACGTGCGCACCCGCGGTGCTTTGCCGCTTGAGTTGCCGTGGAAACATTCCGCGGGGGCCGCTGCCGCAGCGCTGCCGACTGAGACGGCTTCCGATATGGGAGGGCCGTTTCATTCGTGGCTTTAGAAGTAAGACTGAAAGTTGGGCTAGTTGGTGATACATTATGGGCAGAAACAGCGCACAAACTCACGGGACGAAGAGAAGAGACACAAACAAGCGCTTTAGAAGTCGTTGCGCACCTCTTGGAAAATCCCTGCTTGGTGGTGCTACAACAAGAACAAGGATAACTGCAAGCAGGGCATTGTCCCGCCGCGGTGGTCTAGTAGCTGAGGTACTCGGCTGTTGACCCGTAGGTTGCGGGATCGAATTCCGGCTGCAGCGGCTACATTTCTGATGGAGGCGGAAATGTCGTAGGCCCGTGTGCTCAGATTTGGGTGCATGTTAAAGAACCCCAGGTGGTCGAAATTTCCGTAGCTCTCCACTACGACGTCTCTCATAATCATATGGTGGTTTTGGGACATTAAACCCCACATATCAATCAAAACTGGGCCAAAACATGAGAGGCAGACACAAGAGGGCAATGGATCATAGAATTGCGTATCTACTTTGCTACCCATCCAGAGGGGAAGGGTATTTAAGGGATCATGAATAAAACTTGGTGGACGCTTGAGATTCGCCCTTTAAAAGAGTAAGACGCGATAGCGTGATGGGGCCCCGTTGGCATCGCCTCCTCATTCACTAGCGCATCTTCGTTTTTCAGTGCACACGTCAACCATGCCGCTCAGAAACGCACACATTCTTCACCTACCGAACGGACGTGAATGCACGTAAGATGGGCCGTTTCATAACATCCCAGAAGGCCTATACCGCAATACAGTTGTGAAGTGCCTACTACGCCATGACTCTTCCTTATGAAGATTGTCGAAGTGCCCTCTACGTGTCCGTAAGGTGCCACATGCACCCGCGTAGCAGCCCTTTTTTTTTTGCTGATCTTGTTTCCGATAGTGATGAGTAATTATGACTGAGTGTTTTGTAATGGGTGCGCTTTGCAACCTTCACTTGTTGTGCAGTTCACATGTTCACATGTTCGGATGCTTGGGGCGACTCGACGCTTCAGCCATGCAATATTACACGCGTTGAGAGATCGCCTCCCACTGCATAACAGTTTTTTTTTTTCTCTCTCTCTCTCTCTCTTCCGAAGTGTATTCAAAAAACGGCGCGCTTCTGCTCCAGAACACTTGCTGGCCACGCAGAATGCCTGGCTTCAATTCTCACTCAAAGTGAAGATTTTTATTATTTTTTATTTATTCACGCCTATATCTATTTTTCACTCACGGACAATGCTGATTTTTTCTCTCGCAAACGATGCCGATGCTCACGCTAGAATGTCTGTGAAATGAGATCTTTATCGCAATCGCTTTAAAAGGAATACGTGATGATCGCGAGCCAGATTTGCTCTGATTGAGAGACATAAGTGTAAAGACAAGAAGGCTGATCAGGGTGAATCTGGTTGGCTACCTCGCCCTGGCAGTAATGAAAAGGGCAAAGAAAGAAGAGGAGGCGGAGATAAGTGGTTACTTTGTGCTACCACACACAAAGGTGCGTTGAAAGCATCACAAGCGTGCGGCTGGCACTTCTCAAGAAAATAAACAAACCTGGAAACAATATTCAATGTCGTGCCACATCTTCCAAGCACTTCTGATGAGGTATGAGCTCAGGACCAGGGGCGTCGCCAGGGGAGTGAAAAAAAGACACTTGCGTTCCCCCCTCCCCCTCAAGCTACACCATTGCTCCCCACTCCCCCAGCTGCGAAGCGACACTGGTTCGCCCCCCCCCCCCCCCACCTAGATAAAATCCTGCCGTCGCCCATGATCAAAACACGTGTTAGTGATTTATAAAAGCTGATGCTGGCGGTTAGCGCCTTTGGGTCAACCGTCATTACAAACGTGACTACTACAACATCAGTAGGGTGGAAAGCTGGACTAGATGATACGTTTCCGTAGGTTCCAACGCTGTATCCACAAAACTGTCTGCAAATACTAACTGGTATTATATATCCGCTATTGCTAGACGCCTCCGAAATAATGAACTCGCTCATTTTTTAAGGGCATATTTAGTGTGATTATTTCTCAGTTAATGGGGCTGTGTAATTATATGCAGAAATAAACCCCGATGACAGCCACCAAGGGAAACGACGTTCACCCTAAATCCATCTGTGCAGACGGCATTTTTTTCGTGGAGTCCACAAAAGTAGCGTTATAAACTCCAACTGCAATAAACTTTTAGCTGTTCGCAATAGCTTTGTAATAGCGATTCAGAACAGCTACTGCTACTTTCTTTCTTTCCCTCTATATGTTCACAGGTTGCCAGATATAGTGATGATATGCGCTTGGGTATGACTTCTCGTCAGCGCATTCCTTTTTTTCAACAATTTTCACGTGTCGTTCCTACTTGAAAGCCAGCAATAGGACCGTGTTCCCTCGTATTAACGACCCAACGTATTGCAGTGTATACTTTAGAGCTTGATCCAGCATGATTGGAGTGGTATCTTCGGACACGACATCCGAGACAACCATACGCGGGGCTTTAACTGTGCCGGTCGTCTTCGATGCCGTTCTTTTCCGTCGCCGGTGGCCTCCCATCGCCACGGGGCTTCCTGGGCTCATTGCGGCACCGTTACGTCTCTCAAAAGAGCCGAGAAAGCGACGCAATATACACCCGCACGCAGCAAAGAAGAGACGTGAAGTTGTTACGGGCGGGCTGCCGTCCCGAGCGAGTGGTGGCGCGCGTTGCTTAGTGTAATTGCCTCCATCGCTTTTTTTTCCCACGCCGCTGGGATTCGGCTCGCCTGTCGACTAGCCAACCAAGGAACCAACCTTCAAGGTATCCTCCCCACCGACCGACCACGGGGTTATACACTCTCGAGGCGCAGCCATCCGCCGCGGAACGGCCGCAGAGAATGAGTGCGGCCCACGAGACGAAAGAAATAAGTAAACAAGCAGGCCGCAGAACTACGAGGAGGGTTGGAATCACTCATGCACGCGCGAGTTGCTCCTGAGACGGCGAAGCTTGGCCATCCGGCAACCCCTTCCGTACGCTTTCTGATTGCCAGGCGTTATGTTGGGGGCGCGCGCGTGCTCGCGGTGCAATTACAAAGCTCGCCCGCTGTGCGGCGCCACCTTTTGAAAAACGATGCAGAAGACGTGGATGCGCATAATGAAGAAGCAGCTTTGCAAAGCGCGCGTACAGGCTGCGATTGAACCGGCTGCGAGCAACGGTGCTGCCAGAGCCGTCCGCAAAGTCCTCGGAGGCCCAGGTACAGGATCGAGTTGCGCGCGGGCAATATATTACAACTGAAGGAAGTGCGGTGGAAAGACGCCGTGTCTGGCTGTTCTTACGGGAGTGCATAATACGCCTAGACGAACCGACATGACCTAAAAAGGAACATACTCTTAGGGGGTAGGCCATATTAAATTTGTAGTGGTGTATATCTTAACTGGGGTCGACGTATTCAATTTAGATCGACGCTTGTGGCGCAACTTCCAGTCAGCTGCATCTTAACTTCTTTCTGTCTTCTAGGCCTTCGTGCAGCGCACGGGCGCAGTGTATCGTGTCAAACACGCCGTGAAGCAATTTTCGTTCCCTTATTTACGCTAGTCGATTATTTGATTCCGGGCTGTCCACAAAACAGCTATATTTCAGCATTAAATTAAGCATGAAACCCCGGTGCATCATGCGCTCTTTAAAATAATTCAGAGAGCATTTTTTTGCGCAGTCAGAAATCTTATGATATGATGCAAAGTGCCGAGTGTAATTATTAATTGGACTCGCTTAAATGTCGAGGACGTGATAATTGTGAAAACTGTACTTACAAGTCGAAATGAGACCTTAGAAGACACATTAACAACAGCGAAAAGGGTTGATGCCGAACGAGTGAACGTATACTAGGGGCCAACAGTTAGACGACAATGATTACTTCAAATGTTTTCAGAAACATATAACCATTCGGTATAAGATGACATCTTTTATATATCATAGCAACTACAAACAGCGTTTGTCGCAACCACTTTCGTTTTTATTTTCCTGCAAGCTGCACGACATTGTCTCTCGTTAATATTTCTATATTGTTGTTGGCATTTGTAACCACGTGGTTCTTGCCCTTACACAAGTGTAGACGCTTCTATGTAATGAGGTACCGAGATAAAGAAAAAAAAACACCTCACATAACTCGTGTGAAACGTTCCTTGCCAAGATTGCACAGAATGCCGAGACAGAAAACAGTAAATTGATTCTCCTCAAATCAAGCGGCACACCGAATATATGATGCAGTAAAAAAAAGCACATCTAATTGGCACGATGCACGTTTCACGCCATTTATTTCTTCTTCAACGTTTTGATCTCGGCACACTTATTCTTCCAATTTAGCAAGTTGGCGCGCAAGCTTTCAGCCGTATACAAGTAGTTAAATAATTACGCGTCACCGACCGTCCCGCGAAACGCCTAAAGTCACCAGTAATAGTGACCGATATTCTCTTCGATGGAGGTCAGATATATATGCCTTGTTGCTCGCGCTAACATTAACAGTGGCTGACCGGCACACTTTCGTGGTGAAGATGAAGCGGGGATGCACTCGTTTTTCCGACTATTCAGCGAAAACAGCTCGCCATATAGGACGCCAGAGGGGCCCGTTACTGCGGCGGCGCTCTGATGGCTTCCACCGCCCAAGGAGAGTGCTTCCGCCGGAGGCGATCGTTGCTGGACTTGACCCGTTTACACTCGCGAAAACCGGTTAATTGGCGTTTTAAAAAAGCAGCAGGTAACTCAAAGCGACATTTAAGCACGCGAGCACATTTACAGATACGTGAAATAAATCCACACACGGAAGAGAAAGAAGGCATCTTTAAACAACAACAACAAAAAAAAGATGTGAAGATGACGCAAATCGGCATGGTTCAACGGCCTTAAAAAAAAAAAAGGTGCGGTGCTGCGACATTGGCTCCATATCGGCAACCAGAGTTCTCATTAAACGACGCAGTCGACTATGGAAAACAAACCTAGCAATGTGTCAATGGCATCCCTTCCCCAATAAACAGGCACGTTTGCAAGAAAGAAAAAAGAACATTTTAAACACGAAACGGGTTTCGGAGATGTTAGTCACAGGCGGCGACAGAAACGGTGGGAGTGTTTCGATCTTTTTCAACCCATTGACCTCCATTTAAAGCGCACTCTCACAAATACAACGCCCGAAATTATTATTTTAATGTGGTTCCACGAGACCCTAATAAGACGAAGGCATGCTGCTATAGCGGCTGTGCACCGTATAGACGTCTAAAAAGTGCCAACGTTATGAGGTCCCACACAAAGTGCATAAAACTCCCGAACAAATTGCAGTCATTTCGCATAAATATATGACTGATTGGCCATCAAGCGCGATGAAATTCAACGAGCCCTGAGCGGTAATTTAAGTCTTGCTCTCCGCAGGCGTGTTCCGATGCCTTCTGATTTACGGCAAAGCCCATCTTACCCAAATCCGTGTCAGCAATTTTTGGAAGCTCCGCCATAGAGTGAACGCCGAGATGAACGCCTTGTTTTGAGTTGTGGCGCTCAAGTAACCGCGAGGGTTTTTTAAGGTATACGTTCGAATGAGTTAAATGCCACGCGGACAGTGGGTTCCGAGCCCGAAGTGGGAGTGGAAATGGCCTCAAAGTGGCGCTTATAACTCTATAGGGAGCACGTTTGTGTGTCGTTGTACTCGCGTGGAACTCCGCTCCCTGCTTGCAATGAACGGAGTTCGGCAAGAACGCATTACTGTTCGCATACCTTGTTGTGTGTACAATGTGCTTCGTGAAATACTATCGCGTTTAAACCGCCCCAAGTCCTTACCCTAGAATTAAAGAGGCTGAAATTTACGAGCTTGAAAACACACGGGCGGCACCGTTAATGACGGGGTAGCGGTACACTGACCTTCTCCGGATGCGCGGAGGCTGTAGCTTGACGCGTGCACAGCGAAACATCCAAAATTAGGAGTTGTACAAGATTTATGTTTCTGGTTTTCTTTTTTTCATGTCTGAAACGAGTGACCTCGGCTGCTCTTGAAGGCGTTATCAAGAGATGCTGATTAAAATGTTTCAACCCATCTACCTTTTTTTTTCAAAGTACGGAGAAATTTACGAAAGCTTGTTGTTGCTCTTTCTCGTTGAGCTGCCGCCTTCACTGATGGCATCCAAAGGGCCAGGAATTAAAATTTGAACTGGCGGACAAATCTATAGCGACACAAAACAGCAACTAGTGATGGTACGGCGCGATTCGGCAAACGTAGACGGGAAATGACGTAGGCCGATTTGGAAAGAGCTTTCTGATGAGGGGTTAAGAAAGGATCCAACTAAACAACTGAAATAACCAGTTCACTTACTCGAGTCACTGCGTCGACACCTGATGTATGTAACCTAAATATACAGGCATCTCTGCATTTTGTAGCAACTCGTTACATATATACAACGGAGAATGGGGTTACGTGGTTTATTCCAAATGTCGGGCTGTTTCTTGTCGAAAAGAATTCATTGATGGGGTATCGCTAGCTAAGCCTTCGCAAGATATGACAATCCTTACGATTGGTTAAAATAAACATTTTGGAAGTTTTACAACCCAAAACTACGAAATGATTATACGAGAGACGCCGTAGTGGAGGGCTATACAGGAGTTTAAACCTTCTAAGGAATTCTTAATGGCGCACTAACAAAAAAAAACGATTTTTTGTGTATTAGTAAAGTATAATTTCACGATCCTGTAAATACCACTCTTTTTGCGACATGATGCTTGGTAAACGAGAAAATGTGCGATAAGAAAATGAGAGTCGGAACGTCCCTGTGAGATCCCTGCACCAAACACCATGTTGACGTAGTAAATTTTGAAGGCGTCTACTGGATCCTAAGTTGCTTCTATAGATACTCGATAAAAGTGGGGTATATTAGCATTTGTTTGTGTCATAATTAGCGTATGAAGTTCGGCAAAATTTTCTTCAGCCAATGTTACGAAAATACAAAAAATTGACTTTGAAATTCGCTACGTCACGCACTGAGATTTCGGCGCAAATTTTAAAATGAAACTTTAACCTTGACTTTCTCCACGACTCATGAACTTATGACAGTGAATCTTATGACGTTAGAGTTCTCACTTCTCAGAGTGCAAGTTAACAATCCAATGTGGGTACCGTTCTGTATTATTCTTTTTTTTTCCGCTGCAGAACTTCGTGCTATGGAGTAGCCGAGGCAATATGCACCTCAACCTCTCTACAGCAAAACAGTTAAAACAGAACAGAACAGAAACCAAGCCATTGTTTCTTTTTAGCATCCCTTTAAATGCAAGCACATGGTCCTCTGGCTTTTTGTTTCCATCGAGGTGCGGCTGCAGCAGCCAGGATTCGATCCCACGACTGCGATTGGTTGCAGCAACAATACAAAGGCTGATGTGCCCAGCAGACTGACGCAAATGGCTCTTAAAATCCAGGAGGCGAGTCGCGCGCTCATTGCGTTGCTGTTGGACCTGCCTTACACTCGCAATTTTTGGTAGAGAGAGGAGGCAGGGGAAAACATGGAAACGCGCGTTGCCTTATTTATGTTTGGTGTGTTCCCATCAACCGTTGCCGTCAAGGATGCGTACGAACCGTTCAAGTTCGCGGTAACAGACGGGCGTCATCACCGAAACGCCACGCCGCCGCCAAGTGAAGCCGCTTCCGCCTCATCCTTGGGCCTCGCCGTAGAGATACGGCTTGTCACTTGCGCGGATCCTCGAACGTCAACCGACGATGGAGCGGCCGTAGCTTAAATCGCGTGTGACGATCCACAGTCTCATGCAAGACCGCATGCTTTCACAGGACTCATTAAGCATACGTGTTGTTCAGTGCTCAGGTTGGGTGCACGTTAAAGAACCCCAGATGGTCGAAATTTCCGGAGCACTCCACTACGGCGTCTCTCATAATCATATGTTGGTTTTGGGACGTTAAAGCTGACATATCAATCTATCAAGACTTTGTTATGATTACCAGAGTTTGAACGCCTTTAGTCACTGGAACAAATACCAAGGTTAAAGCCCAGTTTACGGAGACAATTACTGGCTGACTCAGAGCCTTTCGTCTACAAGGTATTGATTCATGCTTGGTCCCGCAAGGAATAGACTGACATATTTCCGTCATAGTTATGACGCAAGTAAATGACCACACTTGCTTTGATACCTTATCAAAGTCGGAACTATAACTCGCTATTGTGTTTAGAATAAGCGGTTAACAGTTTTGAGTACTTGGAACTCTACTACTAGAAAACATAAAGCCGTCCCATGGGCTCATTAAGCTCTCGCACGTAACTGCGGGTGGTATTTGTTTAGAAAATTGGTTAACGGTTTGAAGTACTCTTCTATGGGAGAGCATAAAGCCGTCCCGTTAATGACACTGGAATATGGACAAGCACTGCTTTGTCGGAAATAATTTGAAGCGCCCGTTTTCTAAGCAGCACTCTGTGCACTCTTAATAAATGTGATAGCCATTTATGTAGATTTTGATAGCATCTTAGGTGGAATAATTAGTTGATTTTGTTTTGTCAAGCTATTTCAAGAATGTTTCCGCCCGTGCATATGACTTTTATCTAATCCTGCGTATAGTTTGAAGCGGAAATGAATTGAAACAATTGGCTTTACAATTTCGGAAAACTCTGCACTGTGTATGCTTCCGGATATAAGGGCCCTGATGACGATAGTAATAAATCCGAAGCATTTCTTAGCGAACTTCAGCGACTTTGAGCGTATCTATCTATCTATCTATCTATCTATCTATCTATCTATCTATCTATCTATCTATCTATCTTTCTATCTATCTATCTATCTATCTATCTATCTATCTATCTATCTATCTATCTATCTATCTATCTATCTATCTATCTATCTAGCCGCCTACGACGTTTAGCTCTCCTGGCCGTTTCGATAATAGTATCAATACCAAACTTGGTATGGCATAACATGACTGTATGAAGAACATACTTGACTAGTCATAACATGAAAATTATGGCATGTATGTCATGCATCTCATGATTTATATTTCATGGTCCTGCAGCTCTCGCGGTGGTTTCGTTCACATGGCATGTTACAAAACTGGTATGGTATGGCATGATTGCATGGCGAACACAAACGACAGACCCTAACATGAAAACTATGACATGCGTGTCATGTAGCAACATTACTACATGCCACGTCATGATGCGCTCGCGGCCGTTTCGCTAGCGTCACATATACCAAATTTGGTATTACGGTATACATGAATGGATGACGCAGGCATGATACTGGTGCAAACATGATAATCACGACATGCGTGTCATGTAGCAACATGACTACATGCCACACTTATGATGCGCTCGTGGCCATTTCGCTAGCTTTATATATGCCAAGCTTGGTATTACGCGACGCCAATGGATGACGAAGGTACGTGACTGGTGCAAACATGATAATCAGGAAATGCGTGCCATATGAGAACATGACTACATGCCACAGCCAAGGCGCCAATACACTTCGTGACGCGGTGCGCGTGCTCATCGGCGTTCATTACGTAGCGTCATGCCAGCGTTGCCACGCCAGGCGCCGGTCCTGCCATATATTTGCAGGCGTGCGCCGCTGCGTTGCTTTGACGCATATACGTTTGACGCGTCCGGCGTCCTTCCGTCACGAAAACAGGGAGATGCAGTGTTGTCCGGGTAACGCATCGGTGCGAAAAGCGGCATGTCGCATTCCGCACCGGTTGCCATCGGGCCGAGTCGACGGACGCTGGTAGCGTCTGGCGTCAGACTAGAGAGTGCTCGCGTTTTGCTAACGTAGCATCGTTGTGCCCAGCGTGCGCGTGCGTCAACGCTACATTGGGGTATATTTGGCCCTTTATGAGGCGCTCGCAGCCGTTTTCCTAGTTCCACATATACCAAATTTGTTGTTACGTGTCGTCAATGGATGACGAAACTCATGCAAACTTGATAATCATGAAACGCGTGTCATGTAAGAACATCACAACATACCACGCTCATAGCATGCTCGCGGCAGCTTCGCTAGCTCCACATATACTAAATTTAGTAACACGTGACGTGAATAGATGACGAAGGTAAATGATACATCCAGACACGATAATCATGTCTCGATGTATTTATTTACGTGTGAGGGTAATTCTGACTTGACAGCCTGTTACGTATCCAAGACAAGATCTGTAAGTTCGGCACACTCACATATACGTCAGTTCCGGGCTTCACTAAAAAGGTTGCAGATTATCCTGCGAAGCAAATGACAATATAACTGAGCTTGCGGATCAAATAACACCGTCCTGACGGCTGCCGACGAGTAACAAACTGCAGGAAAGAAATGCAATCAGTGGTTCAAGTCAAACATTGTGCAGTAATGACGTCTTTGATGTCTAGACAAAATAGCGAGATTTTATTGAAGTGAGTAATCTATCACACATATGAAATATTTAATTGAGTCTGTTTGTCAAACTGGTCACTACAGTTAGTACTGAATACATGAAAACAAGCGCATGAGTTCGAATTCACGTGCTTGCTTGCTTGCAAGGGCTCTTTCCGATTGGCGGGCTTCCTTCCCTAATCATAAACACTGTAACATAACTGGCTAGCGTTTACTTTCCCGAGTGCTTCAGAGACAAACTCATTTCCCACATATCTGACAGCCTAGTTTCAAAATGCGAAGCATATCTTTGCGTACTGCAGGTACATAGCACGTTTCAATCTGCGTATATATCGATCTATAGCAGCCTACGTCTGAGTGCAGTCGTGATGGTCTTCCTAGCTTCGTAGACAAAAACTAGCTTTAGAGAGCAAAAAGGCTTGACGAACATCCCTGGCTGGTTATATGACATAAATAACATATAAATCCTGTCACGTACGTCATTGAACATTTTTTTAGCAGACACATGAGGCATATACCACCGTTAAGCCATATATGCCACGGTATGCACCACAGGTGGTGGACAATTTATATGTACCATAGAACGGCAAGAACAGACACTGCAAATGGAAATACGAGAGCATTAAGAAATCGGCAGCGTTGACCCGACGAATGTGAATAGTAAAAATGGAGGTCCCAACAGATATCAAAGCCTAGCATTCTTCGTGGCAATCAAGTATATATTCTACCACAGATCCACGCGAAGTCTCGAAACTGCGTCAGAAAAAAAGACCCTATGCAGTGTTGGATATCCAACTTTACAACTGTCACATATTTGATCCCGTTATAAATACATCTCTTCGGGTTAACGTCCATTGCATACTTAGATCAATACACTGAAATCGGTGTACGTAGCATTAGCCAGACCTATAGCATCTTCGTAAGCACAAGCGGTACATACCGGCTTACCCATTTTGTCATAAAGCTTCATTAGGGCCGAGTTGGCACATATTGCTGAGGTAAAAAGTAACAGGGCAAACACACAAGTCACTCCACATAGAAAAAGACTCGACACACACGCGCGCTGATGATTACCGCTTCAAGTGTTGGCAATACCCATGTTGTTGTTACCCCGCCGCGGTGGTTTAGTGGATAAGGTACTCTGCTGCTGACCCGCAGGTCACGGAATCAAATCCCGGCTGTGGCGGCTGCATTTCTGATGGAGGCGGAAATGTTGTAGGCCCGTGTGCTCAGATTTCGGCGCACGCTAAAGAACCCCAGGTGGTCGAAATTTCTGGAGCCGTCAGCTACGGCGTCTCTCATAACCATATGGTGGTTTTGGGACGTTAAACCCCATATATCAATCAATCAATTAATCAATCATGTTGTTGTTGGTATCATTACGCAACAGTAAACCACTGACTATAAAAATATACGCAACTGTTCAACAGATGTCTGCGAGTAAAAAGTTTGAATGTTCCTTTAGCGTTTTTTCGTAGTGTTTCCCTCAATAAATAGGTTGCAGCAAGTCACCGCGCACAAAGACGAAGCACACACGAAGTTTTCACATTATAGGATGCTTTTGTGGCATCCAGCCACTCCAGTTGTTCGATCGCTCCCGTCCCACCGGTTTTCGAGCGGAGCTATATATGCGACTCGATTATGCATTCCTTTCGCGCATGGAAAGGCACCGCGCAGGAAAAGGGGCAGCAAATAAACAAACAACGACCTGCGGACGGCGTGTGGCGACTCGTCCAGGTGACTTGTGACTGGTGCTGACGGGATGGCCTGCCGCCGCTTCACATCGGCTCGTGCCTTCCGCTGATGCAAGCCCGTTCGGCGCTGAGGAAGAGGCCTCTCGAGTTGATTCATGGAAGCGCTTTATTATAATCGAGGGGGGAAAGAGGCTATGGTCGTCAAACAAGCTGGCTACGCTGCGAAGGGCAATTGGCACGTCAAAATCGAGGCCCTTGTACAAAAGTTTGTGGTTGCGTTGAAAGGCGCCTAGGACCTGCACTTTTCAGATGGATTGCGGGCCCGAACTTCAAGTGGAGGAAGCCCTAGTGAAAAACTCTTATACAGAAAGCAGTATATCTTGCTTGATATTACGTAATCGATCTTAAGACGTAATTGATATGTGGGGTTTAACGTCCCAAAACCACCATATGATTATGAGAGACGCTGTAGTGGAGGGCTCCGGAAATTTCGACCACCTGGGGTTCTTTAACGTGCGCCCAAATCTGAGTACACGGGTCTACATTTCCGCCTTCATCGGAAATGCAGCCGCCGCAGCCGGCGTTCGAACCTGTGACCTGCGGGTCAGCAGCCGAGTACCTTAGCCACTAGACCACCGCGGCGGGGCGATCTCAAGATGTAAGAATGGCGTATGTTGACGTGTTGTTCGGACCATGCACGAGAGTGGGAATTATGGGGTCCTGTTTGAAGGACTGGAGGACGTCTGGTGTCAAGATCACTAAAAGCAACACCAACACAAACGGCATCACCGAAAAAAATTAAAGTAACAAGAGGAAGTCGTGTTTTAGAGATGCATACGTCCGATTCATTCATTCAGTTCACATAACATCTCTCCCCAACATATGACCAATAAGCAAAAGGTTACCTGCCGACTGAAAACAAATGCAACGCCAATTAGGTCCCGTGAACGAGCAGAACGAAACGCAAATGAAGCGAACACGAACGTGATCACACAAAGAACCGCTCGCGCATACCATCTGAATTCAGTGTAACAAAACCCGGTTTTTACAAAGTTCCCTATACAACGAAGAAATACACATTATTCGAAAGGCCCCAAGAGTTCAATGTTGCCATCCGTTGAAATAGAAAAAAAAAAGCTGACTTGACACCAAACCCAAGTTAATGAAGCTTTTCGTACAACAAATACGCAAAAATGCGGTAATTTCTTTCCAGTGTTGGTGTATATAGTTTTTTCTTTAAGCATGCACTCTCACACAGTCGAACAAGCACGTGTACCTATAGCCACACAGAGTAAAGGCAAAATAACGTTTTTTTTATATATTTATCAATTTTTACATAGATGAAGCCTCCCGTATGCACGGAATATCGCACAGGACATTTGGCAGCGCTCTTACGTATGAGACGGTGCTAGGTTTGGCGGTACTTTGTTATCTTGTGAATGCTCCCACAGCATTAATACCATGGTTGCTTTCGTTATTGAAGTGTATACGACAGATGACACTGATCGTCTCCTCGCAACTTTTGTTTTTGCCGGCCGGCTCACACAATCACTGCTATAGTTTTTCTTGACTTTGTCTGTCGGCAGCCTGTCACAACTAAATGTGACCGTCTTGAAGTTTGGCCTCGCCCGGTCATGGGAGGCTAAGAGTCTTTGCCACAGTCCCTAAAATTGTAGATATTTAAGAACTTAGAAATCTCATTGCTGACTTTACGTGTAAATAGTCCAAGTTTCTACACTTGTAGGTTTACGAGCTTCCACTTTAACGAAATAATACTTGGTTAAATTGAGCTTTAACAGTAATCACAGAAGCTGGCGTGACAGCGACAAGAACGAGGCGGATAGAGCCCTGAACTCGCGCTAACTTCGCCATCCCTCGACACGTTGACACGTTAACAAAAAAAAATGGTTGACGCCTAGTGACGAAAGAGGAATTCTTAATCGGTCATGGAGAACACTCTATATTAGGCCCTACGGGATAACTTGCATGAAAGGAGACAGCGTGCATATTTTTAACCAAACTGGTTTATGTATATTACGCCGCGTGGCAATCCAAGAGTTGAATTTGTTTTTAATTATTGTCGACCAAAGTACACGTTTCCCAAACCATTATAACAGTTTTATCGTATTATTTATTGTCCGCATAGCAAAAATTTTCAGATGATAAATGCGGTATTTTAGTGCTGAACATATGACTAAGTCAGAACATATGTAGGCCTCGTGTGCTCGAGAAATAGCTTTTCAAACCCTGCTTCAATCTTTAGTGCGTTAAGTCAGCTAGCACCATGAACGGCCGCGAAATTTTTTCCCGCTCATTTCGTCACCTGATTCGGTGTCATCATTTATCGCTCCTTCATAGACTTAAAATCCGTTCTTCCCTTCATCAAGACGCTGAGGCTTGGGTGTCCTTAAAACACATTATTTCTTCCTCCACGTATACGCCATGTATACATGCTCATGAACTGGTTTCCTCGTAAGGAGCCACTCACTACTGCCTTATACGTAAGGCTTCTAATAATCTTGTTGCCTAATACGCAGTACAATGAAAAGTTAGGTGTCATGACGCTAAAAAGGCATTGAATCGACCTGACAAGTTAGCTACTGTTTTAACGCGAGAGTGTTAAACAGCTCGTTTCGCGAAAATACCGGCGCCGGTATCGGCGCCGTATGTTCTGAGAGAAAAATCATCATTGGCTGGGCCGAAAAAATTTAGAAAGATGCAAACAAACTTTAATAACGAAAAAAAATCTGAGTCTGCCTGGAGATCGAACCCGGGTCGTTTGCGTGGCAAGCGAGTTTTCTACCATAGGGCCCTCGCGCCTGCCTCTACCTTTCATCCCCCGTCTCCCTCCCATGCGCAGGGTAGCAAACCGGCTGCCTATGGGCTGGTTAACCTCGCTGCCGTTCTTTTCCTCTTATTTTTCTTCCTTGTGAATGCATTGAAAATAACTTCCTCTGCTTGCAATTGTAGTGAAAGTAACTTTCATGCATCACAAACACACGCGTCCCGTATACACGCCTCAGTATGCAACATGCAATATTGCAGTTATAATTCGTGGTAGAAGCGTACACTGCCATCGGGCGTCAGAACATGTGATTATTATCATCACTTCATAGGTTAAAGCCTGTCACTCACTACATAAGGCATATACACGTTACTGCCCCGCTTAAGGCCACGTAGGGGGTGCATAGCAAGTTGGAAAACATTTCATGCACTAAATGTTTGAAATACGCACTAGTGACAGGATATGGCTATCGTGTTCAACTGTTAAAGGCAGAGCTTAAGAGTCCCCCAATTTTTCTCTACGTCCTTGACAATTGATAATTGAACAAACATTGTCGTTAAAAATAATTCCTGCTGATTCACAATGTTCTCATAATTGCTTCATACAAGTACTCAGCCAAACGGACAGAGGCAAAAAAATGTTTTTCACGGAGCTCGTAGAAATATATATGGTGGCTATTGCTGAAATCTTAAAAGCATAGATTGTATCAAAATTTTAGGCAAAACATCACAACTCATGAGAGCACGCTAAAATATTTTTTTCTTCACGCTCGTGTTTCAGCAATACTTAAGCACTTGATGCCTTACAAAAAAACACACAAAAAAGGTCAGGAGTCCATACCCGGAGACGAGCGAAGCCTTGCACATCCGTGTTCTACTTTCTTCCTTTCTTTTTATCACACTTCACAATGCCCCCTTTTCATTGTTTACTTCCACGATAATAATACTATTGGTATGTGGAGTTGTACGTCCCAAAACCACGATATGACTTTGAGAGACGCCGCAGTTGAGGACTCCAGAAATTTCGACCATCTGGTGTTCCTTAGCGTGCACTGACATCACACAGTACATGGGCTTCCACCATTTCACCTCCATCAAAATGCGAGCGAAGCGGCCAGGATCGAACCCGTCACCTTCTGGACAGCAGCCCAGAACCCCGGCCACTCATCCAAGTGGATGTGGACCTTAACGCCCATGCATAGTAATGCAACACTTCCGTTACTACAGGTGACAACAATAGCTGTGCATTTATACTTGGGCAACGAATAAATGTGGTAACGTGATGTGACTAGGTACATCCATAAAAGATAATATTCGATATTCAGACTGTGGAAACGCAGAGGAGCCAATACCGAAATAGTTCTCAGACATACTTGCACACTAACCGAAGCAACGACGCCACTATCCACTTGCTAAGAAAAGGCTGAGTAAAGAGCAAGCGGTGACCTGGAGAAGGCTATCAGGCAGTATCCGCATGGTACACTACTACACGCAATGTGCCCCGGCAATACAACAGGAACTGTCAATACTGCCCGGACTCTTCAAACACCCTGTACCACATGGCATCAAGCTGTCGAAACAACCCGAGTGTCACACCCATGGATGAGCATAGCATACAAGCGACTCTATGAGACCACGGGAGGCGTTACCGACATCTCTAAACCCTGAGGACCAGCTCCGGCTAGTGGAAAGGGCTCCACTAGCCTAGGTGGAAAGCTCCAGGTGGAAAGCTCCAGGTGGAAAGGGCTTGGGCGTCACCGGCTAGCCGTGGCTACCTGGAATGAGGAAGTCAGGGACACCTAGGCAAAGAGAGCGTGCTTCTGGTCGCAAAATAAAGTTTAATCTTCTCCCTGTATCAAAATCGAAAACAACTGATCGCCGACAAATCCACGATGGAATACCAATGATTGAAAAGCGGTGCTCACAAATACATACGTGACCGGCGCACTTCCGAGGGCCACACTTTTGTGTGCTTGTTAATGCCAGCTTTCTGGCGTACGACGCCATCACCCGAAATCCGTTACAAAGTGTCCGCTTCAATTCACTGCAACCTTAAAGAGAGACAACGCCAAATTGAGGCGTGAGACAAGTTTCCTCGTACGCCCGCGTGAACTGATGCCATCTCGGTCGATATCTGCCGCGACCCGTGACGCATCGCCGATTTGGCCGAGAAATTTACGCGACCGGCACTTATTGCCCGGGAAGATCGGTAACCGTGCCCCCTTCCCCGATTCCGGTGCCATTCTTACGGGAAAGCCGAGTGAGGTATTTCTCACGCTAATTTAGATTGCGTCAGTGATACGTGTGAAGGGGGGTTGCGTTTCGAAGAGGAAACTTCCGAAGACGTGTAGTGCCGACGCCACCGCCATCTTTTTTATTGTTAATATTATTACCATTATCAAACGAAAAAAGAACAGGGGGGGGGGGGGGGTCTCTGTTGTCGGTGTTAGACCTCTAGACTGTCTAGTGAGACTTGTTGTTGGGCTCGTTAGGGCATGTTACACAAAAATTAGACGACGTAGATCACCGGGGAAGAATAGGCGAAAAAAAAAAGAGCGTCAGGCTCGAATAGGGGAAGTTTTGCCGTAATTATCAGTTAGCTTTTTTTATTTGTTGCAAGTGTTGACTCTTTCAAACGCATTTATTCATACCCTCCGTTATGAACGTGTAACATAATTGATTTTCTTTGGTGACCAAACGTTGAAGCACGACAAAAATATGAGTGGTCATTAGCCACACCATTCTGCTTTATTTAGTAAAGTTGAACATATGCACAATCACAACAATATCATAAAAATACCCACTGATTTGCAAACAGTCTTGACTAAAGTATATAGTTTTGATAATTTATTTCATTACCTTTTATATAATCAGTGTATCAAGATTATAAAACAATATAAATGTTAGTTTTCAATCATACTTGTATACGTTAGGTCAAGTAACCGATGACAGTTACAATTACTTCCTTTAATACGTATTAGATTGCAGGGTCAGTTACAGGTCCAGAAACGTAACTAAACAATTACAGAAAAAAATAGTGATTGCTTTTACGTTTCTTTTTTTTTCAAACTTGATTACTGTAATAAGATGAGACAAGTTTACTCAAACTACGACTAACTATATATAATGTGATATGAACGTCACATAAAACCTACAGAGAGCCTAGAGCCATGCACCGCATGGCTGTAGGCTTTTGTAAAAGGCGGGAGGCTCACTGTGGTTTCTGTGTTACCCGTTGTCAACTACATGTCAACAGGAGTTGTTTTTCAAAGCTGTCGTTGCTAATTGTTCAACGTTCCCTTGTTAAGAGGTCAGCTGCTACACTAAACACTCTATTAATGCATGCGATGAAGCCTGGGGAAGGAAGAGGCGGTATTATAACGTAGGAACATCTCGCGCCCCACCCCGTGGTTGCTCAGAGCTTCAATGCTATTGTCCATGTCCTTTATGAACGATCGCGCTTCTTTGCTGCTGGCGATTGGTTGAGGCGTTACAGGAAAGGCCAAAGAAAAGTGTGAACAATTGATTCTCTAGGAATGTATAGGGGATCTTATCAAAAGTAATTGTAATATACATGTTAGGAAAGAAAAGTAGACAAAAAGATAACTTCCCGCCGGCGGGGTCGGAACTTGCTACCATTGAATAACGCTTACGATGCTCTACCACGGAGCTACACCGGCGGTTGCCCATCCGTGCACTTTATGTTGGTATATGCGAGCATTTAACCGCTCTGACGGACTTGATGCCTTCAGGTAGTATGCGATTGATTATTAGTCAGCTGCCAGCTCGTAATAAGATTACGTGCTATAGTATACGTGACGCCTACTGGCAGAAAAAGTCTTCCAGACTCGCTGCAATGACTGACGCTCCCACGTTTAAATGCACACATATGTCATATGAAGTAGACGGACGAATGACCGCCATCGTAGCTAAGTGGCAGCGAATCAGACGCGTTATTTAAAGGTCACAAGTTCGGTGCCTGCCACAGGCAATTGATCTTTTCCTCCGCTTGTCTTTCTTCGCCAGCACATTACTATTAGTTCTAATAACATCCCCTATACTTTCCCTAGCATTATCGTCTGTCAGTTCTCATTAATGTGGTTCAGCAAGCTATATTGAACTATTGCTAGGCCGCAGTGGAATACGCTAAGAAATGGTACGTATAATATTGACATCATCGGAAAGTAAAGTGCACTTGATTTCCATAATACTGACGTCTAAGGTCTATCGTGAATGCTTACATTACGTAAGATGATAGTTTGCCCTATAAATGCCAGCGTAGTCGTCACTCTGGCTAGTCCTACGAAGTGCACACAACTGCTATACACTTATAAAAACAGGTTGATCCCCCTCGTAAATATTGGCCCAAAGCCAAAAAATGAAGCAGAGACAGTTTACTCGCTAACGCATTCGCATGAAATTGTTTCCCACAAGGCATAAGATCTGCCGAATTGGAAACATGAAAGTGTTTGTTTGATGCTGGTGTATATCACCGCTCCAGTGACGTATTTCTGTCTTGGGTACAACGTTGTAAAATATGTAATAACAGATGACAAAGAAAAACCAAGATTCAAAAGTCCCCTTTGGGGTCATCGAACCAGTGACCTCTTACTCCTTAGCACGTCTATGATAACCGCTAGGCCACACAATATACGTGGCTCACCTTGTTAACGGCGAGCCGTTGGTCATCCTCAGAGCTTAGAAACTTCAGCGTGATTTCATAATCAGTAGCGATATGGCGCGAGAAGCGAGCGCGTTGGGAACGATATGTCGCCCCCCACCACCCCGCTCGCAGCTGTGCGCGCCCGCCTTCAGGTGGCGTGGTCAAAGTGCGTATAGCTTTTCTGTAGCATGTAGCATTCGCGCGCGCGCTTATCTCATGATTCAGGCGTTTTGTACCTCTTTTGCTTCCACGACATGTTTGTTTTTGAGTTACAGAGCTTAAAGAGAGCACGGAGATGACTTTTCTCGCTGCCGCAGCCGCGTTTACGAAGGAGCGCGCTGCTCATACATGAACAACTAAACATTGTGAAAGTTGGTCGCGCTCGTCGTGCGTATACCTGTGCGTTCATTTGGTGCTTCTTTCTTTGTGTTTGAGCAGCATGCCTTAAGCATGGATCATTGAAAGTTGCTTATCCGCGCTCGTCCTGCGTACTCTCATTTCGTGCGTGCTTTCCACTGGATGTACGCGCTGTAAATTTCGAGCTGCTTGCCGTTCTTCGCATGAAATTGCAATTTGTTGCTCTAGCATTCATTTCTTTACCCTTCGAGCGAATCATTGCAAAATAAACACTAAACTACCTCGGCGGAGACAAACTTCGCTTTCATGTTATACCGGTTCTTAAAAAAAAGACTGGGATGAACCAAGTTCTTTACATATATAAAGGGTATAAAACTGACATTTCGGAATTGTTGTGAAGCTTAAATAATTCACTCACAAAAATAAACAAGTGAGACTGGGCTCGCCATCATCGTTGTTGCCGCTAAAGAATATGCTATAAAGGAGAGCAATAAGCCATTTTCTGAGCATTACCTATACTCAAAATACTAAAGTTATGTACTCACGTAATATCTGTGCAATAAGCGGTCGCACAAAACACTGTAGACGTATTTACTGTGCTAGAACCTCGAGGATAACTGATAACGTGTTTCATAAGTGCGCGCAGAGGAACCACTATACACAGCACTTACACGTAAACCTGACAACGATCTTTCATTCCGCAACATTCCCGCTTTATAGCACCCGTCGTGTGGGCCACAATCAGAGAACACCGTACGAGGGTTAAGAAGGCTTTCATTGTTTTGAATACGGTGCCGTACACCGTCTGCCACTTACACGTCGGCAAATGGAACGGCAGTGCGTGCAAGACGCGCTTTGTTGGCCGTAACTGCATGTGTAAGGCACCATCACTGATATTGTTGCACCAATACGCTCATGGCTTTGCTTTGCAACAATACCAGGTGAATGTGAGAAAGAATGAGTAGTTCTTATTCTCCAAATCTCCACAGCACCCTTTATTTCATTATTGTCGACGCGCGCTTTTCAATCCAGATCGGTGCCATCCTGAGGCACCGTTGTGAATAGCGAGCTAAAAAATTCTGCTATTTCGAACTAAATATTTGTAGAAAAAAAGGTACGGACCCCGCGAAATGAAGAAAAGAGATATGTTCCAGTCACTACAGCCCCATTCGTGAACACAAGGCGGGCGCACCGCCATTCTAAACAGATGCGCAAAAAAAAAGTAACAATGAAACTAGTAAAAGCGGTGAGACGTCTCCGTCCCCAAAAACTTGCGGCTATTACAGAATAAAGAACTTCATTGTTTAGTGTCAGTATAGAAACAGTCCACTTAGCGTGGCAAGGCGGTCCCTCACGGAAAATGGTGGGCAGCTTCGAGTTCAATGGCATGGTGTATACGTGTGTTTAGAAAAAGTTGTTAACTATTTAGAGTATGAGGTGCTCTACTAAATCGTGCTTGCAAACCTAATTTTGCACTCGAAGCATTCTGTAGGGACACAAAAGTAAACCGAATGGCCAAATGCATTTCTTTTGTATTGATTGTTTGGTCGGGAGTGTGCGTCAGTAAAACGGTAGATATATTAACAGAAAAAAAGACGTAGTAATATACTGGGAGAACAACATTATGTTTACGACTCATGAAAAAACATTAAAAACGAGCTAAGAAGTAAATAAAAGGTGGGTGATGAGTGCTGGTACAGGCAGATGAGAGACGACTCGGGCAAAAAATTGCCCGCAGCTTCCCTCGGGGGAACACTGAGGAGGATGCGGAAGCATGTAATTGGTTAACGGGTGTTAAATTGCGACTTACTTGGGTCGATGGCTAAATTGGTTAACGTGGTTGTGAAATGGGGTGTTAAATGAGTGAACACGTACGGCACGTATGCGAAAGGGCGGTGTTCTATTTATTGCGACGAACCAACGGACGAGCGGCAACTGAGCGAGCGAGCGCCGACCTTGAGTATATATACAGCGCGACGGTGCATGTGCTGTCAGCTGTCGAATGTTCTCGAAGGAGAAGCGCGCGCGCGGCACAGATGGCGACGGCGCGACGACGCGACGGCGCATGCGCTGTCAGCTGTCGAATGTTCTCGAAGGAGAAGCGCGCGCGGCACAGATGGTGGGCGATGGCGCGACGGCGCATGCGCGCGCGTCAGCTGTCGAATGTTCGAGAAGCGGTGCGGACGGCGCGGACGGCGCACTACAAGGCGCGAGTATAAGATGCTTCCGCATCTAATATGTTGAACGATTTTGAGTACTTCGTACTCAACTATGGGAGAGCACTGAGCCGTCCCGCTAAAACAGTTTAGTGGCTGGTAACAGAGTTAGACACATGCCTGAATACACAGGCATGGTTCAGTGTGCACCGACGCTCGCGTAGGTTTTAAATAGCTAACTTTACCGTACAAGCTCATGTTTGTGTTACTGGTTTCCGTACCAATACTTTACCTTCCTGGTGCATTTAATGTGAAACTTTGACCGTTTTAACTCGGACACATGTATGCTTTTGAAGTGCAACAAATAACCTTATACTTGATGAACGCGTGAATATTGCAGTAGCAGAGAACGGGTGATTATTGTATCAGACGTAATGAATTAGCTCAACTAAGGCGGTGCGGACGGCGCGGACGGCGCACTACAAGGCGCGAGTATAAGATGCTTCCGCATCTAAAAAAGCAGTTTTCCCCTGGTGTATGCTGGCCGCAACGAATAACTTTTTCCTGTAGATAAGAGGCCACTTCAGGATTGTCGGCAAAAGTCCCTGGCAAAAAAACTTCGTTCCACTGCATTCGCAGTGAGCTGCGAGCAAAATAAAATGAAATAAAGTAAAATGTACACGTGATCGCGGAAGAAAAAAAAGCGCTCTCTGAAGCCGCCGCGGACGTGTTCACCAGGAGAGCGCCTCTCGATCACCATAATAACGACATTCGCTTGCGCTTTCACAAACCGCCGCGGCAGTGGCAAGGACCACGAAGGCCACGCGTGCGGTACGTTCAAGGGTCCGGCTTCGCCGTTCCTCCCAATCCGCGATGCGACGCGCGGTCACTGAACTTGAGAGGGACACACGCACGGATCGAGTGTGCGTGTGTTTGTCGTCCGCGGTGGGCTGGCGTTCGGGGACACCACTCTCTTCTTTCGTCCCACCATGCCGCGCGCGAATGCGTGTCCGACATGCTGCGCGCACACGGTGCTGAGAAAGCAACTGGAGCACCCACCACGAAGAGAGAGCGCACGGCTGTCACCGCTTCGAAGAGCCGGGACCAGCCCATCGTCTCGCACGGAGACGATCATCTTTTGTCCCAGGACGAACGGGTTGAATACGAGCCAGTGTGTTAGCCTCATCTGCAGTGCGGTGCAACCTCCTGTCCCTCTCGCCTTTCGAGACACCATCTGCGCCCAAGCCTCAAGGACGATGACTCATGCACTTTCTTGGGTCGTTCCCAATGGGTCAGTGGCCTCGGACTCGATTACGCTGCAGTCCTTCAGGGTCACAGAAGCTGGTCTGCGATTGCGGCAAACAAAACGGATGTGTCCAGGCTACTACGGGTTGTGCTGTTCGTCGTTCTTTATGTTCTCACTGTTTTTCTTCTTTTTTGTTTTTGTTTTCGGTTTTCCAATCGTTCATATCTGCAGTGCCCGAGAGTAAGGCGAAACCGAGATGCGTACTTGTGGCTGCATCTTCCGAAAGATAATGGAGATTGTCGATGAACAGCACGCGTAGCCCACTTGATCCGATCATACTTTTGATGGGTCGACGTGACACCTCCAGAGGTTGACAGTAATGAGACTTCAGTAAAAGGAAAGCCGGCTATTCCAGTACTGCTAATGTCCGATGCTATCTAGCTATTTCCATTTGCATATCCACGAATTTGCATATATCTATTTGCATATCCCCGAAATTCTTCCCACATCCTATTTCGAAAGGGTGTCAAATGCTCTGCGAGGAGCTTTCTGTAAGTTGTGAGTAAAAAAAATGAGTTTTGGCTTATTCCCTAACTCAAACATTGCCACGGTCCAGCGTTGATTATTGTTTCAACTGGTGCTATAGCGTCTACACCATGCGTTTTATTTTCTACCCACGTTCTAGTCCACATCTTGCACACTACACCGACCTCCAATCTTCTTTGTCAAATAAGGAATACAAGTGTTCTCCCAGTGAGATCAATCAGTCATTTGTAAAACAGTAACAGCTGTTAGATACTCTATAAAAGGTTTCTCGTTTCCTTTTGGCAATCAAGGTCTTGACAACATTCCAATGCCCTAACGCTGCACTGAAACGTCCATACAAGGGTTCCTCAGACCATATGGAATCTACTAAAAATTGAACGTAGCTCATAACAAGAGCATGGAAGAGAGCCTGCTTCTGTGCAGACAACCGTACCAACACGATGCGAGATAACCGAGGGCTTCGCTGAGTCATCATCTTGTTTGGACAGCAAAGTAGCCGGCATCGCGTTTGTCTCCGATGACGTCATCTCGATGCTGTCTATTTGGTCAGCCACATGAAAATTGGAATGGGACTTAAGATGGCCACCATCCACTTGGCTGTATATTTATCCGTCTATGGTGAGTATTAGAGAACAGGCAGCCGCCCCTTCGGCCAAGCACGCCGGATCGCGTTGGTAATCCCGTGCTGCAGCCCGACGAGCTGAGTAGCAACCCGCTTCACTGTGCCAAGCTTTGCGCAACTTAGTGTAAACTGCGCGCACTTGTGTTTGTAACTTGTGATGTAAGGCTAAAATATCGGTGCTTTGAACAGAATATTCAACATCCACAATGATTTAATATCGTTTTGTAAAACATTTTGTTAATATTGCTCAACGAACACGCTACTAACCCGTTTGAACGTGTTGAACTGGAGCATGGAATCACAATATTTGCAGCTTGAGCCCCAAACCTGTTGCTCACAATTCCAGATTATCACCAGCATTTTCCTGACGTTGTAGATCCTCCATCACTTCTTCAAAAAAACTGCTGATTACAACCATGACCACTGAATAAAGAAACAAGTTGTTTTCAATCCAGCGGCCGCTTTTGAACACACTGTATTTTTCAAAACAAATATCGCTCAAATTTCAAGGGAAACGTGCGTTACCTCGTCAGTACGTGCTTCCGAAAGCGCGAATGGTACAGCTCTCTCAATCTTGGTGATTTAGTCAGAACAGCCACGAACGTCACCTTCTTTGAACCCACGCACACGTTTACACAACGCTAAACGCTTGTTGTGCCTGCCTTAGTTCTTGGCTGTTTACATATCTTCAATTCAGAATGTAACTCCACCAACAAGCCACGCTGTCAACCTTGCAACGCTAAACGGTCCCACAATGCTAAACGCGGACAAAACAGCGCGCCTACGACACACAGCTGCGTTGCCACCGTCTCATCGAAGAGATCATTCGACCCAGTTCCAGTGTGTGCTCACGTGTGCTAAGGTATTTTATTTTTCACGCCTCGAACAAAAAAAAATATGGTACTCCAGCGAGCGGCCGAGACTGCGATGACCCACATGCAGCATCGCTCTTGAATCCCAGAGGGTCCCACTCTCCGACAACGGAGGGCGCTCTTCTCACGCGGCGACGGAAGTCGGACGGTGCAGTAGGCCACGGTCTCCGCCACCGAGATGTTTGTACACGCCGGAGCACTTTATCAGGCGAGCTCACGGTACAGCCCACTGTTCCGCAAAGAAAAATATTCGTCGCTCCTTCCTTCTTCGTTGTTCTTTATACCGAGGAGCATATTGTGCGCGCAGGCACGCGTCTTGCTCGTGCGTCGACAAGACAGGCCGCCTCGTGATGACCGCCGGGGGTGTAGCTGGTCGGCGCGGAAAGACAGGCCGTTTGTTAAACGGAGGGCGTTCGCATAATTAATTAGAGAGTGCCGGGCGGATGCTCCGCCCTGCGATGCCCGCGCTATCCGTGCCAGGGCGAGAGGATTACATTTTAGGTGAATATGCTGGCGCGTCTGTGGCCACCTTGCGTGCCAGGAACATTCTCGGAGGTTCGCCAAAAGCCGTGTTGCAGTCACAGACGTTGAGTGAAGTCGTGGAATATTTCGAGATGCTATAGACAAACACTTCTTTGCCATAGAATATTAATCACGGGAATACAATGCTTAATCGTTTGTGGTGGGGAAGAAACGAAGCATCGACCTTGCTGTGACCTTCACAAAGACTTCGTCTCACTGCGGTGGTCCATTAGCCATGCCGTTCTTCTACTTCCGCCTGTGAATATAATTTCTGGTCTCGGCAGCCGCACAGCGATGGGAGAAGACAAAGATTCATTGATATGTAGGGTTTAACGTCCCAAAACCACCATAAGATTATGAGAGACGCCGTAGTGGAGGGCTCCGAAAATTTTGCTACCTGGACTTCTTTAACGTGCAAACAAATCTGAGCACACGGGCCTACAACATTTCCGCCTCCATCGAAAATGCAGCCGCCGCAGCCGGGATTTGATTCCGCGACCTGCGGGTCAGCAGCCGAGTACCTTAGCCACTAGACCACCGCAGCGGGGCGAGAAGACAAAGAAGGCTGTCAAGCAGACGTCATGCAACTCCTTTGTTTTTGTTTCCCTGTTACTGTCATCTAACATATTCAAGTTTGCTGTGCGCATCGAAAGATCTTTAACGGTTGATTGAGAGTTTGCGTGGTTATCACTCCGTTGTATCTTCCCAGTACCAAAAAAAACTGTGCAACAGTATTATTGTGATTATTTCAAATGCTTAATGAAATTTTGGTAATGTATTACATAAATGCAAGCTCTTTCATTGCGAATAGTCTGGTAACGTGTATTATCGGAGTTTCCTTAAGCGAAACATCATTACGTAGAGGACACCAGGCTTGACTTCCAATATGCTGAGGCCCCAGGGGCAATTTTATTGCAACCACCCTTTTTCTTTAGAATTGTTTGACTGGAGAACACGCCAGGATCACAGTTTCTGGTCCCGGTCTTCTGAAGCAATGTCCGACGCTTCATAATTTGTGTTATAGTGTGATAAAAATGACTTACCTATAATATTAAAGGCATAGCCCTGAGCGTGGTATATTTGCGCTAGCACGACCAAGCTATTAAGGAAGGTCAATATTCGACGTTAGCTGTAAGCAACAAAACACACTGATACACATTGCGGTCTCTATCTTTATAATTCAAGCACAACCTTGTCAACGCTTAATATAACAAAGTTTACAAGGGTGTTATAAAATGCTCGACGATCCGCTGCAAGCACACTGTAAAATTAAAAAGTGAGCAGGGCAGGACAGCACATTCTCACACGTTCTCTGTGATGTTTTGATACAACAAATAACATGCGTTCTCCGTCATTCATATATAGTCCAAGTGCCCCCTTATGATTTTGTGTAAGTCTAATAAAGGATTACGCCGCATGATTTGTACACGGAATAGGAGCTATAAAAGCGAGAAAGACAGGGAAGTTTATTGCAAACTAGTAACGACATTTGAGGTGAGTACAACTGTCTGGTGTAACAAAATCCCTTCAGTGGCGTGTACAAAAAGATAACATAGACAGTGTGCAACACACAGCACTTCAATATTCTCACAGATCACGAACCACTCAAGAAAACAAACAGAAAAAGAAACACAGAAAAGAACTAACTTGGAACAGATTCACATATTACGTGCGACGAGAAGCAATTTTTTTCCCCCAGTTAAAATAGCAGCAAAGGAAACTCAATATTCCAATTCCGAAATAAAAAGAAAACGGGTATGCCACCTTCTGATGAAGGCTTCTTCACCCTGAGTTTCCATCTGTTCGGTAAGGTACCGAACCATGATCATTCTAATCTTCTGTAACGCTGGGTATGCAGCTCGTTCAGGTCGTCGCCGTGCTTCGGCCATACAGCGGCGACGCCACAAGACGAACATTGTGACGTAGTATCTTCGGCTACGTTAGCTGCAGGCGATTATCAGCTGTCAGTCATTAAACTATGCTTTTTTTTAGCACGACCGGGTGCTCTCGTCATTCTTCCGATTCAAAGGCACGTGAACACGGGCACGTCATCGTCATTATCAATGAAGAGAAACATGGCGGCCAAACAACAAAAAAGGGGTCGTCTACCTGTTATCTAAGACGGTACCTCGTCTTACATAACAGGAACCCGTTGGCATGCGACACCTACGCATCGCTGCCAGAAACAAAGCACGGTCAAGGCTGCCCCTCTCAGCAACGAGAAACGCGGTTCGTCTTTTACGACCCTTTGTTCCACACGAGCGACCCACGCAAGGAAAAGGGGGTCGGCCGGCGGCGTAAGATTGGTTTGATTCATTACCCCGATCCGCGGCGCCAGCTGACACGCATCAAATCTTCGACCGCCGGGACAAGCGACGCGGCCGTGAAAAGATGGCCCCGTCGCTGACCTTGGCAGACCGCACACGGCGACCGAGCGACGGGAGGACCCTTGGCCGTGAGCCGACCATCGTCTCGGCCACTACGCTATGTCGCGAGGCGCGTTCGTGTGTACTGTAATACTGGCTGCCAGGCTTGTACGCATGGCACGTCCAGACCTTTGACGGTGGGAGGAATCAGGCTGTGTGACGTGTGACGATGCCGCGGCATCACGCCCAGCGTAGAAGAGGCAATCAAGCCAGCGAGCGGCGGAGCCTCTGTCCCGTTCTGATGGCGTTCTTCGTACCGCTGTTGAC
The DNA here is from genome assembly GCA_013436015.1 of Rhipicephalus annulatus. Taxonomy (NCBI): domain Eukaryota; kingdom Metazoa; phylum Arthropoda; class Arachnida; order Ixodida; family Ixodidae; genus Rhipicephalus; species Rhipicephalus annulatus. The sequence continues at coordinate 206,072 of WOVY01011046.1, read as the reverse complement.
GCCTGTCTCTCGGGTGATATTCGATGCGATCGACTGACTGGTCGACCAGTGGGGGACGTTGTATTGTGAAAGGCACCTACCTTTGTATTTTATATGCGTGTCGTGTGGTTTGGATTCGCTCGTATATTTTGGAGAAACAGCACAGTGCCCAGTTGAGCTCTGCACGCGAGGTACGTGTGACCCTTACAAAAACGGGTCCTACTAAGCACCACGTCAATCAAAAACTAAGATCAGACACGGGATATGATTATATCACTTTGAATAAGAATAGTTTAGTGTTATCCATATGAGTACATTTCCATTATAGATGTCATGGCAGTTAACTGTGTCAGAATCTTGAAAATAAAGTATACATTTCACAGCTATAGAGAGCGATACTACGTGCTCAACAAACAAAAATAACTACCAACAAATGCATATCGATATGGAATTTTTTTTTCGACAAAAGCTAATTGCCCACATTGCGTATAATATTTCAGGGCCCTAAGAAATGGCCCTGACAGCAATTTCGTTGGCTATTTCATTAAATCGTCTCTAAAGGAACGCATGAACCGGGGACACAAAAGATCCACGCAATGGGACTGGTTAAATTAGAACAAACTAGTCCGATCTATTTGCAGTCGGCTTCTGTTTATAAGTGTACAACGAAATTTTTTTCCCGTACACATGCGGTTTCCACCAAGCCATCGCTCTTACACTGGCTGTCCAGATGCGGTATTTCAGCGAGGGGAGACACAAGACCGCCAGAAGCGATTGGTCCTTTATTATACCCATAAAAAGGCAACAAAGGCAGATATCAAGGGAAACCGTGAACATTGTTAATTTAGTTTGTTATAATATAGCCCTTATGAGAAATCAGTTTTAAGTTTCGGGACATTCTTCGCATAATACTGAAATCAATATGGCAGAACATACAATGTCGCTCAAAGGGAGTCAAACACACAACGTTCGAATGACTCAGGCGGTGCTCCGCCCTTACTGGCACTAGCTTGGCCGAATTCCTCAGCCATTTGATTAGATGCATGAAGTCTAGCTCTGCCACTGTGAGCCGACACGACTAACCACCATGACAACAGTCTTTAGTGGCACGACGGTAGCGTGTCACCATCGCGAGAGGTGCTGTGAGAAAAGACACGTCACCTCACTGTGTGGTTTGGGCTTTTTTATTGCCTGGTTCTTTGCGCTGTTACGCGATCAGGCTATAGTCTAACCAGCCGCATGTGCCTTACACCGACGTTTCCAGTCATGCGAGAACCAGCCGACGGATCGCTGTCCCACAAGATTCCCGCTATGCGTCACTGCGGTCGATTGGTGGCACACATCACTGTTCTTAATCACCTATTTTGCAGAATGACGCACGAGGCTAATCGCATGAGCTCATATATAAACGTAGAAAAAAAAGAAAGATATAGTTTTGCTCGGAATTCTCTGTACCGATGCATATTATGTTGAATTACATTGGTGGAATCAAAGGGGCGGGTTAGTTTGTTCAAATAAAAAAGTGAGAGAGGGAGTCAAGTGTTCCGTGGGAAAGTGTGCATTCAGAACAGGAGTCACTCCATAAATCAGGGAAAGTGGCTCTGATAGAATTGGCGCAGAGGGCCGGAACGCGGCGTGATGTACACTCTAAAACATGTTTGCCTGCTTGCGGGCACCACCGGTAGTCACTTGGTAGCCGACATGGACGAGTCTACAAACTGCGCGGCATTGTTTGAGCTGTTCGAGAGCAACAGCTGTGAGTGAGAAATTGTTCCTGCACGAGCAATTCACCGGATTGTGAAAGCGACGCTGATCATGCCACGTGCAAGCGAGAATTTGACAGAATTCGGAGATTTATTTCATTCCACTATTGAATTCATGTACGCGCGGGAATTGGACAGCAGAATGAAAAAAAAAAACTGTATGCAAGGCACTATGGTAAACTTGTCACTCAAAATACAGACCTTCCGACTCCGCCTTGTTCCAGCAGCCTGCGTAGTGTTCCAGCCGTCAGTCTGGAGGCATCGCTTTGCGCCAGATTTGAGTGCTTGTTCGTGGCGTCCATCGGCTGCTCAGACATAGCCGTAGGAATTCAGCAGTAGATTTCTTTAATTCAAAGCATAGAGTTGCAATTTTCTGACGTGTTATGTCTGTACCAACTTTGAATATCTGATTTTTTGCAAATATTGAAGAAAGTTCTATAGTTTAAAAGAATACTCAAAAGCTTGCATATCAATTGGCATTGTGGTGAGCTCCCAAATACTGTGCTTAGCCTCAACACTTGGAGATCTGTGTATTACGGGCTCCATGTGGTTCTAGACTCTGAAGTTTTCAGCACTCTGTCGAGCAAAGAGTCAAAGACGCCAATGTTTGAAGTAAGCACGCAGGGTTTGAGCGGTTGATTTCATTTGCGTTATTTAACGTCCTAAAGCCACCCCATGAATATGAGAGTCACCGTGGTGGAGGGCCCCGAAAACTTTGACCACCTGGAGTCCATTAAGGCGCACCCGAATCTGAGCACACGGGCCTACATCATTTTCGCCTCCACCGAAAATGCGGCCGCTGCAGCCGGGATTCGATCCCGTGACCTGCAGGTCAGCAGCCGAGTGCATTAGCCGCTAGACTACCGCAGCAGGGCAGGGTTACACCGGAGCGAGAAGAATCTTTTTAGGAAGATTTGCAAACTATGCATGCAACATTTGTGCTCGTTTTTGTTGAGCGTTAATCAACTCGTGATTTTTACAGCCGCTGAGATAAGTGCCAGCTGCAGTGAGTTTTGTAAAGTCATTGCCTTTTCAGGATGCATCGACAAAGACACCGGAGATATTCGCCCCCCACCAAATGGCGGTGTCCGAAGGGTTCAAAAACAAGCAAACGAAAGAGACGTATTTGGGGCATATTTTTTTCATACAGCAATGATTGTTATCTCGTGCGGTTTTCCAGCGATATCTTTACGTACTCGGCCTTTCCTAGTTACGTACGCCGTGCAGCTATCACCGTGAACGACACTATCGATAACAAAAAGCGAGTGCGCAGTTTCTGATTGATGATTGATTTGTGGGGTTTAACGTCCCAAAACCACGATCTGATTATGAGAGATGTCATAGTGGAGGGCTCCGAACATTTCGACCCCCTGGGGTTCTTTAACGTGCACCCAACGTGCACACGTGCACACGGGCCTACAACATTTCCGCCTCCATCGTAAATGCAGCCGCCGCAGCCGGGATTCAATCCTGCGACCTTCGTGTTGGCAGTCAAGTACCTTAACCAATAGGCCGCTGCGGAGGGGCAGCACAAAGTTTCTGAAAAGGGAAACGCAAACAAATCAGATGACAATTGCTGTTCGGTGGCATAAGGATAGCTTAATAAATGCCCTTTGGTTTACTAAGCGTTTCAAATTAACCATGCCTAAGACCTTTGAACAACGATATTTTGTAAGAGCATGGTCGATGAAGTACGCTAAATGATCTTTAGCGTAAAATCTTACGGCATACTTACGCGCTATATTGCCAGTCGTCATAGGCAAAACTAACATAGTTCTCAAGCACGGATATTTAAGGCACTCACTTTCCTAAACAAATATAAGATAAGAAATCGATAAAGAGCGTTAAAGGCAATGTGCTTCACCAACCTTTTTGACAGAAGACAGCCCATGAGTGAGATGAGAAAGCTGTTGTCATGCGGACGTGATTCAGTACAACCGTTGTGGCAAAGTTTGTTTCACCTTAGCATTATAATAAGTGTGGCAAAGCCCGCTTTACGCAACTGCTGCAGAACTTTGTTTTTGAAATATTTGCCGGCTATATTGAAAGATATTTATTTTTGTGTGACCCATATCTATATAGACCATGACGCGCCATCGTGTCAGAATGTGTCCATGCGTAGTATCGCTGCTATCAATGAGGGCTCGTGTTGTATATCTTGCTATACGGCGGGCGCATTTCGAATGAGGAGAAAAGCTTTAGCAGACGTATTTAGATTTTGTAAGTGCGTATTTGAAGTCTCTAGGTGATCAAACTTAATCTGAAGCACCTTGCCAAAGCATTCCCTATCATAAAATATTGACCCATGTGTGCTCAGATTTGGGTGCACGTTAAAGAACCCCAGGTAATCAAAACTTTCAGAGCTCGCCACCACGCTGGAGGTCTCCGCAAAGGCGTTGAACTCGGGTTCAAACCCCGGACAAGGACCAACTTTTCGGCAACTAAGAAGCTTTTCTCTTCCGTACGATTTTCCTCGTACGGAAGTAATCCGTACGATTTTCCTTGTGGCTTCGTGCTACAAACTTGTGGTTGTCTTCGATTTCTCAACCATTTCGTCATCTCGCGGTTTTCCGTAGAACTCATTTACATTCACCCAACGAGACAGGAAAAACAGCACATGAGTACGCACTAACAGCTGGTTACCGAACGCTTACTGGCTTCAGGATCGCAGGCGTTGCAAGCTTTGTGCTCACCGTTATAAAATGCGAAGCATTTCTTAGCGAACTTCGGCGACTTTGCGCGTATCTATCTATCTATCTATCTATCTATCTATCTATCTATCTATCTATCTATCTATCTATCTATCTATCTATCTATCTATCTATCTATCTATCTATCTATTATCTATTTATCTATCTATCTATCTATCTATCTATCTATCTATCCGGCTGCGATTTTTAGCTCTCCTGGCCATTTCGGTATTGTGATCTATGTCAAAACTGATATGACATAACATGACTGTATTATGAGCCTAAGTGACTAGTAATAACATGAAAATCATAATGTGTATGTCATGAATCTCATGATTTACGTGTCATGGTCTTGCTGTCTTTGCACTGGTTTCATTCACATGCCATGTTGCAAAACTGGTATGGTATGACATGAATGCATGGCGAACATAAGTGGCAGACCCTAACATGAAAAACATGACATGCTTGTCACATAATATTGTTACGGAAAAGAAGAGACGCCGTATCGACGAGGCTGGGGATGAGATGTATTCAAAACCAGCGGTAATGGCGTGACCGCTCATAGTACGCTCGTGGCTGTTTCGGTAGCTTCACATATACAAAATTTTGTGTTATGTGACGTGAATGGATGACAAAGGTATATGACTGGTGCACATATGATAATCAGGGCTCGATATGTAAGAACATGGCTACCTACCACGCTCATGAAGCACTCGCAGCCGTTTCGCTAGCTTCACATATGCCATATTTGGTATTAGGTGGCGTGAATGGACGAAGAACGTAAATGACATGTCCAAACATAATGATCATGACATGCGTGTAATCTAAAGCATAACGACATGCTACGCTCATAGCGCGCTCACGGCCGTTTCGATAGCTTCACATATACCAAATTCGGATTAAGTGACATGAATGAACTACGAACACAAATGCCTGGCGCAGACATGACAATCATGACATGGAAGTCATGTATGGCATAATTTACGTCTGTCTAGGAATCATTTTAAAAGTCCGTCCAGTAACCATTTAGTGATCATTTTAAAGTCACACATCAACCTTTCTCATTCGTGATTTGCATATAATCGTTAACCACTTTACGTGGGATCTGCCAATTTTTCGCTGCCAGTGCTGTAGTGAACATAGCAATATCTGGTAGACCCAGACCACTACGCTCTGTTGGCAGATTGAAGCAAGTAGTATTTTGACCTTGACCGGGTGTTGCTTCCATATCAACGCTACAAGGACGGTCCTCACGTGAGGTGCAGTGCAGAACTGCTCAGCAGCAGTGCAATGTATTGAGCATACGCCCATGCCTGCGTTTTTCTCACAACTGTGTTCAGAATAAAGTGTTAAGCGATTTAGAACACTTTGTATTGTACTACGGGAGAGCAGTGAGCCGTCCCAGATCCTGTTTTGACGAAGCTTTTACACTGTGTACACAAACCATAGATTTAATATTAATACTTCAGCTGGTATTTGAGATTGCAGGAAAGACTCACCAATTCATTGAGGAAGGACATGAAATAGCCTTTCAATGGCTTCCAAGTCACTGTGGAATAATTGGCAATGAACGGGCCGATCGAGCTGCCCGTTCTGCCCATTCTAAAAGCGATGAAATATCAATTCCGCTTTCCAGAACTGACGCTGCACGGAAACTCCGCATGCTTGCTCGCAAACGAACCACGTCACAATGGAACGAGTCACATTTCACCCATGCACGGTTAGGTACTTTAGACCCAACCCTCAGTCTTCGAATTCCTCCTGAATTACGCCGGCGAGACGCTACTATGCTGTGCAGATTATGGTTGGGCGTCGCATTTACCAATGCGTACGCGTTCCGCATAGGAATGGCTGACACTGCTGCATGTGACTATTGTGGCATTGATGAAACAACTTGGCACATTCTGTGTGAATGCCCACAATACTGCTCGCAGAGACAGTCACTCTGCAATGCACTAGATGAACTGGACAATGAGCCTCTTTCGGAAGAAAGACTCCTGTGCTGCCTACAGGACTTTATGTCGCAGAAGAAGGCTGTGAGGGCGCTCCTGCGCTTCTTGCGTTCAACCGGCTTGTCCAAACGACTGTGATCGGAACTTCCTGAATGTGTGTGCATGTGTTTTTTTTCCTAATTTATTTTACATCTTTCTATATCTATCCTCTTTCCGACCCTTTTCCCCTCCCCCGTACAGGGTAGCAAACCAGTTCGTCTATGTTAACTTCCCTGTCTCTTCCTTTTATTATTTCTCTCTCTTTAATACTTCACTAATAAAGGGCACGTACACATCGGTACATCCATGTGAGTGGACAAACATCACTACGTTGTAGTGAAGACGTCATTGCTCTGATGTACAATGTTGGCATGCATGTACAAAAGAACTCAATGCGATATCTTGCTACAATTTCTTTAGAAAAAAATGTACAATTGTGCTTAGAAAAAGTGTTTAACAATTATAAGTACTTCGTACTCAACAATGGGAGAGCAATCAGCCGTTCTTAAAACAATAAGATCGTACTGGACATGTTCGCTTCTTGAGGACATGTTTAGAAAAAGTAGTTAACGATTTAGAGTACTTCGTACTCTACTGTGGGTTAACGTAAAGCCGTCTCGCGGGCAACGCACTTCATGAGGTTGTGTTGACAAAATTCACGTCGTATGAGAATCTGAGATGTCGTACACGGTACGTTCCCCAATGAAGCGCTAAGCATGAATTGCGAACGCATTAGAGCACTATATGCAGTGTACTATGGGAAGCTATAAGCTGTCCCGGTATAAACTCAATGATAACCAAAAAATTGTGTGTTTAGGAAGAGTAGTTAATGATTTAGAGAACAAAGAACTTTACTATGGGAGCGCATAAAGCCGTCCCGTGACACTGAAAGTCATAAGAAGTTCTTGAGCAGCATGTTTTAGAGAATTTTATTTCTGAAAGAAGCGTACATAGACAGAAGACATTTATACGTTACATTTTCCGTTCTCAGGACATTGCTAATATATCTCAGTATACATTCAAATGCACAACAGAACTGTTTGTACCTGTAAACAGAAATTCTAACGTGCACAAAGAAAACTATGCGCAGGGCTGTGTGTGTTTAGAAAAAAAAATCTTTAACGATTTCGAGTACTTCGTACTCAACTCTGGGAGAGCACTGAGCTGTCCCTAAAAGCCCTCTTGGGAAAACGGTACTATAACTTTGCAAAAATGTGTTTTTAGAGAAATTTATTCTCACGAAGAGTGAAAATTAATTACAATCCAACAGAACATCGCGACGTAACACAACATCCACAGACGCACCGAAAATTGTTACAAAAAGATATGTTCACGTATGTACACGGAACACAATATACACAAATACACAAGAATTGTTACAAAAACATATGTTTACATATGTACAATACATGGTAAACCAAGAACACACAAATGAAAAGTAAAGATCTATTTGTTAGGTGTTTAAATAATATTTACGAGGTATTTGTGCGAGTAATAAACAAAGATTAACCTACCAAAACCAGGCAGGCCTGAAAACAAGCTTTACACGTCTCTTACAGATCAACACAAAAGGGCAGAACCTGTTTCGAAGGAATTCCTCCTCACCTAGATAGAAGAGTACTATCTTCCGACAAAACAGATAGTATTTCTTTGTACAGTCACTCCAAAATCGAGAAGAGAGCACGACGGCGACAACCTGCTGCAACAGCCTCATAGCGATTGCGCCAAAGACAGTAGGCACCAGCAACAATGAGAAGGCATGCGAAGCGGCCTAGAGATCAACGTTCAGAAGAAAGAAGGTGGTTTACTCCGAAGCCGCGAAATCAGGCATGCATTGCGCTCTAGAAAACACGAGCAACGACGCATTGTCTTAAAACATGCTGATTCGTTTCCCGTAGTAGTTCAGGCATGTTGCTGACCGGACCATTCTTCACCTTTCGAGGCAGTCAAGGGTAGAAAGAACGCTCTACCCCAGCCGTCCCATGAAGTCCTGAAGGTGGTCAGGCCGAAATGATGTCATCAGCGTGCTCCAAGACACACGACTAGAGCGGGTGCGGCGTGGTGGCGGAGCTAACGGGAGCAACAAAGCGGCTGTTGTGTCAATCTTGCCGTGTTTAGAAAGAAATTTTCGATGATCCAGAGTACGACGTACTCTACTATGGGAGAGCATTAAGCCGTCCCGGTAAGTCGCATAATTAGGAAGGAGAATGTGTTTAGAAAAAAATGTTTAACCATTTCCAGTACTTCGTACTCAACTATGGGATAGCACTGAGCCGTCCCGCTAAAAGAAGCGACGATGGATATTCGAAAACGAACACAATGTTGCCGTGTGTTTAGAAAAAATGTTTAACAATTTCGAGTACTTCATCCTCAACCGTGGGAGAGCACAGGGCCGTCCCGCTAAAAGTCTAGAACTGCTGCAGACTTTAGGAGAAGCACATGCACCTGACACTCGGCCTTTTGGCTAAAATCAGGGGGGGGGGGTTAGAAAAAAGTACAGGGTACTCTACTATGGGAGAGCTTCAGCCGTCCCGTGGGCCTCAGTGCCCAAGCTGCGAGATATGTGTTTAGAAAAAGTGTTTAACGATTTAGAGTACATAGTACTCTACTATGGGAGAGCATAATGCCGTCCCGATTACCCAGCGCTGTTGTAGAGCCTTTAAGCGAGATGTGGTTAGAAAAAGGGGGTAACGATTTAGAGCACAGAGTACTCTACTATGGGAGAGCTTAAAGCCGTCCCGATGACAGGGGGGGGTTAGAAGATGTATGGCCAATTCGCAAAAAAACAGTGTTTCGCATCTGCGGAGGTCTCTATATTACTTCTCCTAGTCTACCATCTGAGAACCTTGTCCCATGCTCAAGCAGCCTGTTCTACTTTTATGTAGATATTTCTTGAATGCACAAAATAAAACCAAATTTTTCAACGCCGCAACACTGATAGTCATCGAGCGAATGGTCCTTCTAATCCTAATATAATAAATTAACTGCCGTATTGATACTTTTCTAATATAAATAGACATTGATACAATAGCACAGACTCTGCAAATAGGAGGTGACTCGGATATTTGTGGTTATTGGGAGGACGGAAGAAAGGAAGAAAAAAAAATGGGTAGATCCCACGTACAGTGGGAATCGATGATATGCGAAGCACAAATGAGAAATGTTGATATGTCACTTTAAAATCAGCACAATGTTAGGAGGTGGAGGTAAATGAAGCCGTACATGACTTTCGTGTCATGATTATCATGTTTAGATGTGCCGTTTACCTTCGTCATCTATTCTCCTCACGTGATGCCAAATTTAGTATATGTGGAGCTAGCGAAACGGCAACGAGCGGATCATGAAGAGCCCAATATACTCCGGTGTAGCGGTCACGCACGGGCATGCTGGGCACAGCGACGCTACGTTAGCAAAACGCGAGCACTTGTAGTCTGGCGCCAGGCGCGACCGGCGTCCGTCGGTGCCACCCGACAGCAACCGGCGCGAAATGCGGCATGCTGCATTTCGCACCGATGCGTTATACCCCTGTCACACGGGCACTTAAAAGTCTTTTAAGTAAGCGTTTTTTTTTTCCGAAAAGGAGTTCCTGACAGCAGACACACGGCACAGAGCAAACTCCTTTTCAGAAGTGGTCTTTTTCGTGAACGGAGTTCGTCGATTTCTTTTACGGCTCCGAATGAGTAGCCTCGAAACCAGTCTGCGCCAGCAATTTCCGAGTGGTGGGAAAAAAAAGAGCGAATGCTTATTTTTCTGTCACCAAAACTGTTTGTAAAAACAAATTTTATATCGTGCAGAAGGTGTAATGAACTCTTTTAATCGGTCGCCCATAACGTGTCGAGAGCAGTCGAGAGCAGCGAAAAACATACGGTAAATAAAAGCCCAGTGGTGCCAGGCGGACTTGTGCACGACGCTAGCTAGTTATGGGAATGCTTCCTTAACTAGTGCAACAAACTTTCACATTGGTGTTTCTTCATCTCTTATTCTTAAATTTATTTAAAGAAATGAGCAGTGCAACAAGTCTTTCTTTTGTACATCGTGATACATCGTTTAATTTTCATTGCTTCTCTTTTAACTGCTAGCGCCACGCTTTCGTTAGCGCCTTCGAGCGAAAACACTAAAAGGAGACGATAGTTATAGCGCGAGAACAAAACGACGACACAGAGACAAGAAGGACACGAAAGACACGTCGTTTTGTTCTCGCGCTATAACTATCGTCATGCCATACCAACTAGCCCAAGCTTCCACACTAAATGGAGATCGTTGCTGCCGTTTGTCTGCGCCGCAACACCTCTTTGTTAAAAGTCTTTCAACTTCGTAAAAGACCTCTTACTTAAAAAACTTTTTGCGCGCCCGTGTGACACAGGTATTACCCATACAACAGTGCATCTCCCTGTTTTTGTGACGGAGAAACGCCAGACGCGCTGAAACGCGCATGCGTCAAAGCAACGCGGCGCGACGTGTGCCTGCAAGTATATACGGCAGGGCCCGCGCCTGGCATGGGAACGCCGGCGTGACGCGAAGATATCAGGGAGTTTTAGTGCTGGGTACGCAGGCGGCTTGCGTACGCAGGACGATGGGGCGGCGGCATTGCGCATGCGCGAAGCCCCAAACAGATGCGTCGCAAGATCGCTGGGGCGATGCGTCTGTGCGCTGCCACCACTGGCCACCTAGCGGAGATAAGCTGCCCAGACGCACATGCTGGTGCATCATGTTACCTTCACGGCGAGCAAAGCCGAGGCTGGCCAGATCAACCACTTTGACATTTAAGTTTAAGCGCAAATATTATTGTGGCTAGCCACTATACAAATAGCATGACACAAAGGCGCGAAATCTCGGATAGTATGGATCGGCCGCCTTGTAAGGTCCACCTTCGCAAGAACTCACAGTATCCGCACTGCGGATACTCTAGCCGTCGAGTTAAAATAAGCCAAAGTGCGAGCACTTATAGCGATTACATGGTTTCAGCCAGATTACCAAAGCTAGAATGGCCTAGAACATAGAAACTAAATATATGCCAGCCCCGACCAGCTGAATAGGTGGCGCCACCTAGCGCAGCTATATTGAAACAGACAACCACAACATTGTTATTGCAGAAACGTTGTGCATTGTACATCTGATGCAAAAACTGCGCAGCGACAATATTACAAATGAGTAACGTTTTTATTTGTTTTCATCTCAAAAACATTACGCGTAAGCTAACAAGTTCATGACTGTGGTTGCACGAAGTGTCACAAGATGTCGACACTGTCATTGTAGTAATTAGAGTGTACTAGAATGGGGGAGTGGGTCCACTGAAGGCTCCACGCTGAGGCGTTTTTTTCGGAAAATCCAGGTGGCGCTACCATCGCCTTCACCTGAAGACTTAGCCGTGGTTGCCATGGTTACAAGTCCCCTTTGCCACGCGGTTCGCGACGGGTGGGTAGTCTGATAGTTCGCGCGGTTCGCGTGCTGCTCGCGCGTCTGGCGCAGTCTCGCAGCGTTGTTGCTTCGTTCGTGCGTGCGTTATGCAACCAGCAGACACATATCTGCGCACGCAAACGTGCCGTCTGCCGCGTATTCTTTGTCCAGACGGCTTTGCTCAAAGGGAAATACAAACCTACGCGTTCACGAAAAAAAGCATACATTTTATTTCATGTCACTTGTTTTTGTCTCTAATAATGTGTAAAAAAAGAACCAGGAGACAAATTGTGAAAACAGCGCACGAACGACGGTGCATCGAACAGACGACGGCGCGTCGAGCAGACGACAACATCGAGCGCTCAGCGTCCCCGCCAGCGCGTCGTGCGGCCCGAACCGCCGCACGACTCGCACGCTCCCGCCGAAACTGACGTCACTTCAGGAGAAGGCTACTGCAGCGCCACCAAATTTTCCGCCGTTTTTGCTTCACCCGCACCGCTTGCCGCCGGCCACAGTGGACCCACTCCCCCATTCTAGTACACTCTAGTAGTAATCTTGTATTTTTCACTTTTTTCGTATACCAGGATACTGTACACGATAAAAAAGTGTCCTGATCACTATGTATGTTTAATTTTACATTTTCAATCATAAAAATAAATAAATAATACTTACGCGACAAGACGCTATGGCGCTGCGAGCACGTGTGACCTTCGTGCGGCTTGCGTTTGCGTGCGTGCCACCGTGGCGACAACTAAAAGGCATTCCGGTTGGGTATGGGTAGGGCACGCAACGCCGCGCGCTCCCAAGCCCGCATCGCCCCAATAGAATGCGTACCCAGCACTAAAACTCCCTATCAACGCCGGCGAGCACGCGCACCGCGTCACGCCGAAATGTATTGCGCCTTGACTGCGGCATGTAGTCATGTTCACACATGACACGGATCTCATGATTATTATGTTTGCACCAGTCACATACTTTCGACATCCATTGGCGTCACGTAATACCAAATTTGGCATACGTGAAGCTAGCGAAACAGCCGCGAGCGAATCAACAGTGTGGCATGTATTCACGTTGTTACATGACACGCATGTCGTGATTATCATGTTTGGATGCGTCATTTACATATATGTCGTTTGTTCGCGTCGCGTAATACCAAGTTTTGCACATGTGAACTTAGCAAAACGGCCACGGGCACATCATGACCGTAGCATGTAGTCATGAAGTCAAACTTGGCGTCACGTGACATCAATAGATGATGAAATGAATGACTTGTGCAAACGTGATAATCCTGGCACGCATGTCATGTAAGAACATGACGACATGCTACGCTCATAGCGTGCTCGCGGCCGTTTCGCTTTGTGCACATATACCAAGTTTGGTATCAGGTGGCGTGAATAGATAATGAAAGTAAATGAAACGTCGAGACATAATAATTATGACATGAACGTTATGTACGGCATAAAATACATCTGCCTTGTAACGTTGTTCTGATCTTCAACTGACATATAAACCTTCCTCAATCGCGCTTCGCATATCATCGATTCCCACTGTACGTGGGATCTGCCAATTTTTTTTTTTTTTTTGGTCTGAGCGGAGCAATCACATTTCACTGGCGGATTGGGAGCGTGAATCGTGTGTTCTAACGGCCTATTAATAGCAACCGCTGATGACGAATTGCTCCGTGGAGCTAGAATTCTCGCTCCACCGAAATCAGCGGACTTGACCGGAAGTGCAAGTGACGTATTCTGTGCAACTGCTTTTCATCCCATTACCGGTGGATGTCCAGAAAACGCTTTGCACTTTTAGGGGTGAAGCTCCATATAGCGGCACCCGTTCGTCCCTCGTAGCCATTGTAGTGTGTAACAAGTATAACATTTTGACCTCCAAGGTGGTGCCGATGAGAGATTTTTTCTGTGCGTTGTTTAACAATAAAAAAGAGTGTGCTGATTGTACATGCCAATGGCTGCTAATGGGGAATGAGAGACAGGAGCATTCGGCTTTTAGTTAACGCGTCCGCCGCGAACTTTTTATTGTTCAACAAAGCACAGGAGAAATCTCCCACCGGCACCATCTTGCAGGTCAAAATCCAATACTGGTAGCACACTACGACTACAACAACGAGGGATGAACGGGTGCCGCTTTAAGGAGCTTCAACCCTTCGCTAACGACCATAAAACAGCTTATGGCGCATGACACTACAGACTTCAGGTCGTGCACGGCATCGTTGAGAGTTCATAATGCAGTCCAGGATAACCGTAATGCCGTCAATTCTAAAGCGCCAAGATGTTGAAGCATCTTATTAGTCTCGAAATATCGCTGAAGTGCGCCACTGTGGTGCAGATGAGAGTACTTGGTTGCTGTCCCGAAGTTCATCGGTTCAATCCTGGTCGTGGTTGTCGCAATGATAGAGGCCCGTGTATTGTGCAATATCAGAGCAGGTTAAAGAACACCAGATGGTCGAAAATTCTGGAGCCCTCCACTGTGGCATCCCTCATAATGATGCCATGGTTTCCATACATGAAACCACAGATATAATAATTATTACAAGTATCGCCGAAAAAGCTTCTGGCTGAATCCCCATCATCGTATTCGCGTCCAGATGCACACGTGGTCACCGTGCTGGCATTGCACTTGGCGTCGGGGAAGGTCATAGTGACGGTTGTTGAGCCTGCATCTATCTATCTATCTATCTATCTATCTATCTATCTATCTATCTATCTATCTATCTATCTATCTATCTATCTATCTATCTATCTATCTATCTATCTATCTATCTAACCACTTAATCCTGCGCGCTCTCGTTAATACCCCAATAACTTGGCATGAACCAAAATTCGAATAGGTGGGTAAGATGGTATGATGAATTTGACGCACTGGTCAACGCATGAATAATGTCACGATTCCCTCGCGTGCCTCTTCAAACACTTCCCGTCAGGCACTGGCACATTCCCGTTAGCGGGTATGTGCCACTGGTATATGGGTATGTGCAACAGGTGATTGAAACTTAGCATCTACCCAGGAATGACGAGAACACAGATGCCAATAATTAATGCCAATGTTCCAGCAAAAACGAAATGAACCCAAGCATTCTGCGTGTCAATCAAGCATTCTACCACAGAGGCACCCTAGGCCTTGGAACTGCTTTTGAAATATACCTTAGTGTTCGTGAAACGTCAATTGTGGTTGCCCTGCTGGCTATCCAATTTTATGAATAATACATATGTACTCCTGCGGTACAGTCGTGACGTCGGTTTAAGGTCAATTCTAGTTGGGTGTGATGTGTTGAAGTTGATATATATAACAGCGAGCACTGGCGCTTCATTTATTTATTATTTATTTATTTACAAAATAGTGCAGACCCATTTAAGGGCCCCAGCAGGAGGGGCAAAGATCATAACATTGCACATAGGTGTAAACAGCAAGAACAAAAAAGATTCATCATATACAAAAGATACAAAAACAAAGGTCATTGTTAAATTCGCTCAGTGCCTCTACAGAGCTGGTTAACGATTGAGGTAGGCAGTTCCAGTCGTTGATGGGTTCGAGGAAAGAACGAGTATTTGAATATGTTTGTTCTGGCGAAATACGGTGTTAATGTATGAGTTTGTCGATGCCGGGTTTGTCTTGTCGTAAGCGGTTTCAGATACATATCACGGTTTACTAAGAGCTTGTTGTTATTTAAAAGAAAAAGAAATTTGAGCCTGTGAATTTTACGACGTTTTTCAAGTGTGGGTATACTGTTTTCTTTCATAAGGTTTGTGGGGGAATCAGTTCTTCGGTACTTGGACTAAATAAAACGTACCGCTTTGCGTTGGATTAGTTCGAGAGCCTCAATGTTGCTTTTTGTGTATGGGTCCCAGACGATTCAGGCATATTCCAATGAGGGGCGTATAACAGTCAAATTAGCATATCGCTTCTGGTCTTGCTAATACTCATGTTTCTGTTGGCATTGTTGCGAAAGTAGAAACTGGTTATATAAACTTCTGCAATAATTCAACACATATCTGGGCGTGCAACAGTTATACATATATTTATTGCCTTTTCATGACCTGTCACTCAATAAGAAATTTGCAACGTGATTGCCTTCCCTTCACATGCTTCGCATAACGACCATTCCCAAGGTACGTAAGATCTGCCGAATTTATATACTTTACAGTAACGGGAGTGCTAATCTCTTTGTTGTACACCGTAGTTGATTCCACGACCATTTCCAGCAAGGCATATATGTTCCTTTCGTACAGCATTGTACTCACGCTGTTCTTGCAGTGAATTGGATTTCTGTGTTCTAGGCATGACAGTCTTACAATGAACTGAACGAGTTGCTAGACAGGTCACCCTTTTATATATAAAGGCAAAAAAAAAACACGCGGATGGTAGGACAATGGCGTAGCCATGGGTGCCACACTGGGGCCCGTTCCTCTCATAATATTTTAGGGGCGAAGCACCTTAGGACGAGGCTTGTCCACCCGTTTGGCGTTCGAGTGCACCGCATGCCACAGTGTGAATGGTTAACAAAAGGTTAACCGGAACAAAAGTAACGAGAACGAAAATGGTTCTGTCCGTACAACTGGCTCGGCTGGGGACATCCGGGTTATAATTGAAACCAAATATCTGCACTCGACAACAACTTAAGCATCTTGAGTCATTACTGCAGGAACTTACCTTAACACGCAAATGTTTGAAATTGACTGGCGTACGGTTAATACTTATTAAATCAAAGTGCCAGTAGGCGATAAAAATGAACGGTGAAGTGCACAAAACGAAGACGAAGTAAGATGTTTCTAACCAGACGCGCAATAGGTACGCAACAAAAACCGAGAAGGTTTCAACCATTGAACCCTTACAGTGTTCAGAGACCCATGTAGGTGAAAGACCATCTCTTGCTAAAAGAAACCATGTGTGGAGTCGAAGCAGCGGGCGCTAACGCTTACAGTTGCGGTGGCGTTGACGCTGAAGCTCACCGCGTCGTCACGCAGGGGAGTAACCTGGGGGAGGCGCAAAGCACGCAGTGATGAACCGGTGTTTTCTACTCGAACATGTAAGTTGCTGCTACTGAGCAATGATAGAGGGAAGACTCCGATTGGACATATTCGTCAGTCACTTTCGTCAGTTCTGCCAAACAACAAGCCGTTGCATTTATTGGGCCAAATAACGAAGCACTCTGAAACGTGCGCGACGCACGTAGTATCAACGAGCTGCTTAAAGCCCGTTCGTTTGATATCCAGGCCGATACAGTTAGGGTCAACCCATAGACTGACGCAAGATGCATGAAGTCACGTGACTTACTCAGGTGACCTGATGTTGCGAGACACGGGCCATCTCTAAGCCATCACAATTTGTTTTCGTTTGATGCCCATGTAGGCATAGTTGGGAATTACTCGTGGAAGGTGAGAAAGTTGCACATAGTCTCGTGACTTCCTTTTCGTCGATGTCTGACGTGCACGAGGCGCGTACTATCGAAGAGGTGCTTAGAAGCCCGTTCGTTTGATATCCATGTCAATATGCTTGGGGACAGGCCATGGACTGTTGCACGAAGTCACGTGACACACTCACGTGAACTGATGTCCGCGAAACATGCGCCATCACAAAGTACTCGCGATCGCCTTTCGTTTGATACCCATGCCGACATAGTTTGGAATTATTCATTGGAGGTGGTGGTGATAGTAGCATTTATGTAGTAGTATCTATATCGCCCGTCAGGAGACACCTCGTAAACACGAGGTGTCTCCTGACGGGAAGGGTACCAGAGTCTTGGAAGAACGCTAGCATCGTCTTAATACATAAGAGAGGAGATGACAAGGACTTGAAGAATTACAGGCCGATCAGCTTGCTCTCTGTAGTATACAAGCTATTTACACAGGTAATTGCTAACAGAGTAAAGAAAACATTAGAATTCAATCAACCAAAGGAACAAGCAGGATTTCTAACAGGCTACTCAACAATTGATGACATTCATACTATCAATCAGGTAATAGAGAAATGCTCAGAGTATAACCAACCACTATACATAGCCTTCATAGATTACGAGAAGGCGTTTGATTCAGTAGAAATATCAGCCGTCATGCAGACACTGCGGAATCAGGGCGTAGATGAAGTATATATAAACATTCTGGAAGAAATCTACAGGGGATCAACTGCTACCATACTGCTTCATAAAGAAAGCAACAGAATACCAATCAAGAAGGGTGTAAGGCAGGGGGACACAATCTCCCCAATGCTATTTACCGCATGCTTACAGGAGGTTTTCAGAAGCCTAGAATGGGAACAGTTAGGAATAAGAGTTAAGGGAGAATACCTTAGTAACCTGCGCTTCGCCGATGACATTGCATTGCTGAGTAACTCAGGGGACGAATTGCAACTCATGATTACGGAGTTAGACAAGGAGAGCAGAAAGGTGGGTCTTAAAATTAATCTGCAGAAAACGAAAGTAATGTACAACAACCTCGGAACAGAGCAGCGCTTCGAGATAGCTAATAGTGCACTTGAAGTTGTAAAAGACTATGTCTACTTAGGGCAGGTAATAACCACTGAGCCTAACCACGAGATTGAAGTAACTAGAAGAATAAGAATGGGGTGGAGCACATTCGGCAAGCACTCTCAAAGTATGACAGGTAGATTGCCACTATCCCTCAAGAAGAAGGTATATAACAGCTGTTTCTTGCCGGTACTTAGCTACGGAGCAGAAACCTGGAGAGTTACAAAGAGGGTTCAGCTTAAATTGAGGACGACGCAGCGAGCAATGGAAAGAAAAATGGTAGGTGTAACCTTAAGATACAAGAAGAGAGCAGAGTGGATTAGGGGACAAACGGGGGTTAAGGATATCATAGTTGAAATAAAGAAGAGGAAATGGACATGGGCCGGGCATGTAGCGCGTAGACAGGATAACCGCTGGTCATTAAGGGTAACTAACTGGATTCCCAGAGAAGGGAAGCGGGTTAGGGGGAGACAGAAGGTTAGGTGGGCAGATGAGATTAAGAAGTTTGCGGGTATAAATTGGCAGCAGCAAGCACAGGACCGGGTTAACTGGCGGAACATGAGAGAGGCCTTTGTCCTGCAGTGGACGACGTCAGGCTGATGATGATAATGATGATGATGATGATGATGATGATCTATATCGCCCACACTCTATACACTAATCCAAACCCTAATCCACCCATTAATCTATCCTAACCTTATCGCTCTTCAGTACTCCACACTTAATTACACGTCAAGCCACTCCGACTCTAAAAAACATTGATGTAGAAGCATCGCACCTCTCTGGGAGAATATTGAACCACGATCTCCTGGAGTGTGGCTTCACCGCATGCTTTTAAAGACATCACTGTATCTGAAACACGAACGAACGAACAAGTTTAGTTTCTGTGAATATTATTGAACGACAACACTTTGAATTCGATGTTACTTGAATCTTCTTGTAACTTGGCTGATATATTTAGATACCGCGTATTTTTTTTTTTTTTTTAGAATGCCTCCCTTTCAGTTAAGTTGGTGTACTGCAGTAAAGCTCCGAAAATGCTGAAGGGGAAATGTTGGAGATTTCTGCACTTGGTGAATGTGGCGTGTTTTACAAAAAAAAAATGGCAGCATATCCACGGATTGAATGATGGATAGTGGGGCGAAGCATCCGTCCGTCCATTCGTTCTTGCTTCCGTCCATCCATGCGGGCATCTGTGCGGCCGCCCGTGCATCCATCCACCCGTCCGTGCGTACCGCACGTTCATCTGTGCGTCCATCCCTGCTTTCGTCCATGCATCCGCTCCTGCGTCCGTCTATGCGTCCATCCGTCCGTACATCCGTGCGTCCGTCCATGTATCTGTCTGTGTGTCCGTCCGTCCATCTATTCAACACTCCAAGTACCACCATCTCGCATCTTTTCACCATATATTCCTCATATAGAAGCACCGCCATCCAGCGGACATTCCAAAGACTGAACGAGAGGAGGCACACGCACACTTTCTTACGGCTTGCGCTTCGTGTCCACTTTCCACCTTTAACCACCTCGAGTTCATAGTATATACTAGTTCACTGTATACATGGCACTACGGCCCAACGCACGCTGAACCTTTCTAAATCCTAGGAGGTTACTCCCAGCGAGTATAACGTAGCAACCCTTCCTTGTCTTCTGTGCGTTGTTGAACAATAAAAAATTCGCAGCGTGCGCGTTAACTCAAGGCCGAATTCTCCTGTCTCTCATTCCCCTTTAGCAGCCATTGGCATGCACATTGAGCACTATCTTTTATTGTTCAACAAGGTACAGAAGAAATCTCTCACCGGCACCACCTTGCAGGTCAAAATGTTATACTTGTTACACACTACTACTACTACGGCTACGAGAAACGAACGGGGGCCGCTATAAGAAGCTTTGCCCCTAAAACATGTCCGCATTTTGTCTATTACCTGCTCAAAGTATCTCTGCACTTTGAGCAGGTAATACATAACTTGTCGGTAGCCACAATGTTAACACCATACCTACTTTTTCTTTCTCCAATCTGTGCGATAAGGAATGGATTAATGGGGTACATACGACCATTCGTAAGTACGAACGGGGCTTGTGAGAGTGCTTCACTCCCCCCCCCCAACCCCAACCCCCTGTCTTTTCTTGCCAGACGCGCCCTTCGTATGGTGGCCGTTAGATGAGAAGAAATCGATGCAGCTACTGATAGCGACCGATAATGGTTTATATACTAAAGCAGGGGTAACAGTAAGTTCATAAATAAAGAGCCCCGTGCCCTTCCCCTCGCCTGGTTTTGCTTCAGTGGCATTTCTAACGATTGCATCAAACACAAGAGCATACGAAAATGGAGCAGCAGCCGATTAGTGGTAAACCCATATTTTTTTAGGAATGCCCACTGTACATCAGCGTTAAACGTTTTAAGATAAAAAATTGTTGATCCCTCTCACCGCAGCCCATTATAACACAAGTGACGTATAGGTGAGAGGCCTCCTTCTCGGGCCTTAAGAAATGCATGCCCCGAAATTCACGAAGTGTCTACTGAAAAATATGAAGTAGCCGTTTCCCTACGTGAAAGTCGATGACCAACGAAGCTTTTTAGCACATGACAATGAGGTGACGGGGAATTTAGGAACCTAGGCGATCAAGCACCCTGAAGCTGAATCCGACATATCTGTCCAGAAAGTCCCTCTTGTATTTAGCCTATGCTGCTTTTAAGGTCTTCACATTTATTTGAACGTGTCTTTTCTTCCTCGACCTGTGTCGTGTTCACTGGTTTGCCCGCGTGCGCTTAACGTTTCGTGCACGATTACGAGGAGCCATTGGCATAGAATTCGTCTTTTTTTACCGCGATCTCCGTTTCACGACGTGCGTCCTCTAGTCTGGCTTGCCGGATACGTTTGACGGTTTCCGCGCGGGACGTCCAGTGGTGTTTTCAGCTCGTGTGTTGCTTCATTTTTATTGCAGCTGGGGCGTATAGTGGGTTTCGCCCAATTTCCGTGGCACACACCTGCACGAGTGGGTTTTCGCACACGCACAGACACACAGTTAGTCACACACAGCTTCTCTGCAGCGAGCAACAAATTCATTGCGCAGTCCTGGAGGCTAAACACACATAGCCTGCTTCGCATATTAAATCAAACTTGGATGCACGTGATATGAGGAGCGTTCATGGGCATCTTCCAACCTCTGTCTGTAACGGGCTATGACGTCCATATTACTGAAGTTAATTCTTGACAAAACTTGGCAAAATATTTGCGAGGCCTTGATTGATATGTGGGGTTTAACGTCCCAAAACCACTATATGATTATGAGAGACGCCGTAGTGGAAGGCTCCGGAAATTTAGACCACCTGGGGTTCTTTAACGTGCACCCAAATCTGAGCACACGGGCCTGCAACATTTCCGCCTTTATCGGAAATGCAGCCGCCGCAGCCGGGATTCGAACCCGTGCCCTGCGGGTCAGCAGCCGAGTACCTTAGCCACTAGACCACCGCGGCGGGGCTATTTGCGAGGCCTTAACGAGTGGTACACCGGAAAGCGGAAATGAATCAGGAAACCGGGTAAGAGAAATGGAAACGAACTAGGAGACATGTATCGCATGTGCTCTATATGTACCGTGCTCACTTAGTAACATTACTTTCACGACAAAATTCACGTCATATAAAAACTGATGGAGTCCGACAAAATGAAAATTGGCATAGTGTCTGCGTGCTTTCCTGCAAAGGACGTCGAAAGACGATAGTCTTCCTTGTGGATAGAAAGAATAAAACGTTTATTTGGCGTTCTGCGCGAGAACATTGGTGAGTGTTGCATGAGATATGGCGCCATGTGGCAGTAATGTGAAGAAACTAAAGTTTTTTTGTTTGTTTTTTGGAACGGAGACCTACTGGTGAGTGTCAGCACCTTGTAGTTTTGTCGAAGCGTAGAAACACCCGCTGTTTCGTTCATAGTGTTGCGTTTTCTGCGCAGTGTAACAAACACTGCGGTTTTGAGAATTACGTCTCTGTGTAATGTATAAAGAAAGAGATACATTGTCTGATATTATTTCAAGATGCCTATTCGAGATGCCTATTAATAAGGCATCTCGAATATGCGTAGTATGTGATTTTTGATTGACAATGTTTACATGTGTGAACGTTGCTACCAAAACAAGATGGGTGGTCGTTGAGCATGGGCTCATGTTTTCACCGGGTGGCTGCATTGTTGGACACACAGACGGATAGACAGACTGACCGACCGCAGACAGACCAATATTTCAGTGTTGAAGTATCCCAAAAATTGCCCGCAGCTTCCCTCGGGGGAACACTGAGGAGGATGCGGAGCATATAATTGGTTAACGGGGTGTTAAAGTGCGACTTACTTGGGTCGATGGCTAAATTGGTTAACGTGGTTGGGAAATGGGGTGTTAAATTGCGACTTACTTGGGTCGATGGCTAAATTGGTTAACGTGGTTGTAGGAGGGGGTGTTAAATGAGTGAACACGTACACACGTATGCGAAAGGGCGGCGCTGGTCGAAGGGACGTCGATCATTGTGTTTGTGGATTCGTTGGAATTCATTTCACCGCGACCTTGGACGTCGACGCGCCGTACAAACCAACCGACGAGCGGCAACTGAGCGAGCGAGCGCCGACCTTGAGTATATATACAGCGCGACGGCGCATGCACTGTCAGCTGTCGAATGTTCGAGAAGAGGGAGAAGCGCAACGGCGCATGCGCGCGCGTCAGCTGCCGATGTTCTCGAAGCGCGACGGCGCATGCGCGCGCGTCAGCTCCGATGTTCTCGAAGCGTGACGGCGCATGCGCGCTACATTATACAGCTAGCGAATGTTCGTGAAGAGGAGAAGCGCACGCGGTGTGTAGAAGAGGAAGGGTGCACAGATGGTGGAGGAGTGAAGCGCGCGCGGTGTGTAGAGGAGGAAGGGATGCACAGATGGTGGAAGAAGGAGGAGGAAGCTTGCGGACGGCACCGCACTACAAGCCTCGAGTATTAGATGCTCCGCATCTAAAAAGACTATAGTCTTTAAGAAAGTTTTTTGTTAAATCTGAATCTTATTCTGCCGTCCAAAAAACAGGCCGCAGTAAACTTCGGCTGCTGCCTAAAAACTGTTCAGCAAAGCAAGCATCGTGATATGGTTACAAGCATTTACTGAAGAGGCCTGCAGTCTGCGACAATTTTCTCGAAATACCTGCGTTGGGAATTGTTGGTGTAAAGGTACTCAGGGCGTAAATGACCGGACCACATCGCCTATTGAAAAGAAAAACAGGGGGAGGTGGTCTTCGATATATGATTCGCCATACAGTCGGACAAACTTGCTCAACCGTTATACGCACATATTAAATTCGAAGCATTTTTTAGCGAACTTCGGTCACCTTTAGCGTAGCTATCTATCTATCTATCTATCTATCTATCTATCTATCTATCTATCTATCTATCTATCTATCTATCTATCTATCTATCTAGCCGCTTACATTTGGCTGCTCTCGTGGTCACCCACTTAACTTGGCATGAACCAGAACTAGCATGGGAGGGTAAGATGATTTGACGAATATGACGCGCTAGTCAAGACACGAATAATGTCACCATCCCATCGCGTAGTTTGTCAAACACTCCCCACCAAACAGCGGCTCATACCCACGGGCCGGTGTGCGCCGCTGGTGTACGGGTATGTGCCACAGGTGATTGACACTTAGTATCTACCCAGGAACGACGAGAAGACACATCGGCAATTTTAACGCGCGAGCGTTAAGAAATACCCGACATCAGTAGCGTCGACCCGACGAATGCAAAGAACAAATGCCAGGGTCGCAGCTTAAATTTAACCGAAGCATTGTGAGTGGCAATGAAGCATTTTACCAAAGAGCTACGCCAGGTCTCGGAACTACTTTCCAAATAGACGCTGATTGATATGTCGGGTTTAACGTCCCAAAACCACTCTATGATTATGAGAGACGCCGTAGTGGAGGGCTCCGGAGATTTAGACCACCTGGGGTTCTTTAACGTGCACCCAAATCTGAGCACACGGGCCTACATTTCCGCCTCCATCGGAAATGCAGCCGCCGCAGCCGGGATTCGAGCCCGCGCCCTGCGGGTCAGCAGCCGAGTGCCTTAGCCACTAGACCACCGCGGCGGGGCTTCCAAATAGACGCTAATCTTCGTGAAACGATAATAGTAGTTGCAGTGCTGCCTACCAAATTTTCACAACATTTCATATGTGCTCCTTTGATGCAGCTGTCACGTCAGGTTAACGTCAATTGTGGTTAGTTGCCATGCGCTGAAGTTGATTATGTAGCAATGTCCAGGGCGAGCACCCTCGCGAGAATCGGCGCTTCATATAAGCTTCTGGGGTTGCTAGTACGCATGTTCCAGTTGACATCGTTGCGCCAGTGCGTGCTGCATGGTTATATTGCAACACGGTCACTTTCCTCTATATTCTTCGCATAACGTCGATTCCCAGGTACGTGGGATCTGCCGAATTTTTTTTTATTTAGCAACCCATGAGTGTGGTCGGTCCACCGCTTCAACAATTTTCATCTTTCGAGCAAGGGTTGACACTAGCTACGTTGCTGGTTCGAATGTTCACGGGAAGGCTTTACGCTATCCCATAATAGAGCACCTATAGTGCTCTAGTATGGGATAGCGTAAAGCCTACATAAAGCCTAGATAGTACTCTAAATCGTTGCCCCCTTTTTTCTAAACTCCACAGTAGTACCAAGTACTCTAAATTGTTGAACACTTTTTCTAAACACACAACCGTGGGGCGTCTACCTGTGTGTTCACGTGTGCGCGTGTAGGTAATTGAGAATAGAAGACCCTTTGAAAATTCTGACGTGCCATGAAGCGCGCTCCCACTCTCGACGTGTTTTCCAAATAACTGATGGTTGCGTGAAGAGTTTTTCTGGAGCAAATCAGCGCATTAAGGCGCCGAGGAAATGTATATGGTAGTCACACACAAAAAAGGCGCATGTGGAGGCCATAATAAAGACACTCATTGGTCATAGAACTATCGCTCATTGATCCAACAGAGCGAGAACTCGGCACTATTCTTGACCACCTTTTACGGTTAGTTACAACCTACAAAAATTATACGTTCCGTCCACAGCCATTGATTTCTCACCCAGCGGAAATTTCAGTGTGTGTTTAAAAGAAAAAGAAGCGCTACGGCTCATAGTACTATATGGTCGGCTGTATAGGAGAGTGGTAAGCTGTCCCTAACAATGATGAAAAACTAAGCGAAAAATAACACATATGATTTGCAGTAGTATACACCGTCCTACAGGACAGAAGTAGTACACTACAGTGAGACAACTAAGCCAAAGACTGTGTTCTTTTGCCTTCTTCTAGCTTTTACGGCCCTGTATTGTATATATATATATATATATATATATATATATATATATATATATATATATATATATATATATATATATATATATATATATATATATATATATATATATATATATATATATATGTGTGTGTGTGTGTGTGTGTGTGTGTGTGTGTGTGTGTGTGTGTGTGTGTGTGTGTGTGTGTTTCTGTCGACGGATATTGTTTGCGACGCGTTTTGTGTTGTCTCTGTCAAATAAAAAATAAAAACAAAACACCGAGTAACGATGAAATCTCTGGCATATAAATAATGATCATCGCATATGTGATGAGACACCTTCTTGCAGGTCACGGGATTGAATTCCGGCTGCAGTGGCTGCAATTTCGATGGAGGCGAAAATGCTGTAGGCCCGTGTGCTCAGATTTGGGTGCGCGTTAAAGAGCCCCAGGTGGTCGAAATTTACGGAGCCTTCCACTACGGCGTCTCTCATAATCATATGGTGGTTTTGGGACGTTAAACCCCACATATCAGTCAATAAATAAATAAATAAATAAATAAATAAATAAATAAATAAATAAATAAATTCTTCTTGCGCGAATATTTGTTGTTCCTTTGACTACAACTACAACCCATCGCCCTGGCTTCCATCTTCAGTCCAAAGCAATGAACGAATAAATCAGTAAATGTAAGATACTTTCGATCATGCTCATACTTGTCCCTTGTAATTAAAGAGCCTTGCATTTGCAAAAGTGTCTTCTTTCTGCGCCCATTATAAAGCAGCATTGCGATGAGTAATAATTTCACCATTTATTATATCTACATGACAATTTTTTTTTATAAATCAAAGATTTATCCAGACTTGCGACTGATCGCGAATAGGCACTTCTTTTGTGTATTGGGACGACTTAGTGAATATAAACGATTGATATGTAGGCTTTAACATCCCAAAACCACCATATAATTATGAGAGACGCCGTAGAGGGGGGCTCCGGAAATTTTGACTAACTGGGGTTCTTTAACGTGCACCGAATTCTTAGCACTCGGGCCTACAATTCCGCCTCGTTCGGAAATGCAGCCGTCGCAGCCGGGATTCGATCCCGTGGCCTGCGGGTCAGCAGCCGAGTACCTTAGCAACTCGACCGCCGTGGCGGGGCAGAATATGAACGAATATCCGCGAACCTGTTGCCTCGGAAATGGTAGAAGTCCAAATGCCAACTGCCGCAACAAAATCCAACATTTCCCAA
Source organism: Rhipicephalus annulatus (assembly GCA_013436015.1). Lineage (NCBI taxonomy): Eukaryota > Metazoa > Arthropoda > Arachnida > Ixodida > Ixodidae > Rhipicephalus > Rhipicephalus annulatus. The sequence goes on along the minus strand of WOVY01011046.1, from coordinate 179,226 downwards.
TTCGAGTTTTCAAAGCATTAATCACGACATGGCTCTACCAATGAATGAGGAAGTGCGTCTCCGTGATTGCATTCGCTAAACCTGCTCTTGCTTTCACCGTATAGTTGCAGCATTCTCTAATGGCTCTCGTCGTTTTTCTCTTGCAGGGTGTCAGATGGCGATTAGCAGAAGCGAGCGGTACCACTCCTATTCTTCCAGTCTTAGTATTCACATTTTCAGTCATTTCACTCGCCAAAGGTACGTGATTTTTCTTCAATTGCCTCTTTCAGCGTGTTGGCTCCCACTTGAGCCTTGCACGTAGTTTATGTCTCTATAAAAGTATTCACTTATAAATCAATAGCCAATTTTACCACATGTACCGAAAACTCTCTGAAATGCAAAAGTTTTTAAAAAAAAGGTTTGCCTATTAATATTTTCATTCATATTGTTTAATAATATCCCAAGGAGATTTCGTCCTGAATTATTTAAATACTGTTATGTTCACATAAAACGACAAAAAAGTGCGGTTTAACGCTTCTTTCACTCTTGTACTCATTTACTATGGCGTCGAGATTCACTCGCAGTCATGTCCTTTATCGGAATTCACTAAAATATTTTTGACAGCAAGTTCACAAACAGCAACAGCAGCAACAACAACAACAACAACAACAACAACAACAACAAAAACATGAGGTATTATAAATGAAAGTTTATTGGCGGTAGTAACGACAAAGGTGTGCCCTAAAGCATTTTAATTTGCTAATATCGTTACTGCCAATTCGTGCTATCTTCATTGCTCTTTAGCTGTTTTGTGCTTTCTTTCGGAGAGGGGAACCGGTCCGCAAAATGAATTATCGCTCGGGCCTGCGGGCGCCTTGCTCGAAGCAATAAGGAAGGTCTGGCTTTCCTGCTCCGCAGTGCGTGCTCTTAAATAGCAGTGCGTTTCAAAACGAAGGTGTTGCACATGATAAATAGCAGGCATCTGTTGGACATCAAGAATACGAGTCTGGCTCTTTGTTGCAATCCTGTTTTCCAAGCTCTCTCCTGTAGCTTCATGTAGACAGGATAAAGCACACAAGGCTATTCAATGGATTTTTATGAATATTGTACCTTCATTTAAATAGATAATAAGGCACAATACGTACGTGCCACTTACTGCAGAAGGGAGGCACTTGGTAAGCATGTGTTGATTACCAATCTCCCACCGTACTCACACTCCCACAACATCTGCAATTCTGACCTAAGCTATCTCGCAGGTCTCAAGATCAGCCCAAAGTCATGCGAGAACGCAATCGGCGAACGGGGTACGTGCATGTTCGTGTGGGAGTGCATCAAACTAGACGGAAAGCACCTGGGCACGTGCACGGATGGTTTCCTGTACGGTTCCTGCTGCGAGTACGATGACAGTGAGAACAGCGTCGCGGGTGGGCTGGCGCCGGAGCCGCCATCTTCGTCGACTACGACGACGACGACGACCACAGAGCCACCGTCGTCACCGCCACAGCCTCAAAAGCAGCGTCCCAAGCCTCCGCAGCACGCGAAGCCAACACCGGGCAGGCCCGGCGTGAGCGCGAGCTTCAGCACTATTGCCGTCCCCAGTTATCCGCAGAGAAACTTTACGCTCATTTATCTGACGCCCACGTCGCCAACGCCTACGATGACCAGGAGGCCCTCGACGCCGACGACAAGAAGGACGTACAGACCTTCGACGAAGCCCAGCACGGCGTCCTCGTCTACGAGGAGACCCGTGGTAACGACCGCTACAACAGCTGCATACAGCAGCACTCCTACGGTGGCCAGTGTGGTGGTCACGGCCACCCGGTGGCCGCCGACGTTCCGGCCTCCCGGCATCACGACCTTCTGGTCACTGTTCAGACCACGACCTACCCTGGTGCCCATCATCACGTTCCGGCCCGGCCTCCGGCCTCCGACGAGGCCACCCACGACGACCCAGGAGACTACTCTGAAAACGACCACGACCACTACGAGTACGACCAAGAGGCCGGCCCGACCTCCGAGTCCACAGCGGCCGCAGCGGCCGCAACGGCCGCAACACGGCACGCATGGCACACACGGCAGGCCAACGACAACGCGGAAGCCGCCCGCCACGTCGGCGGCTCAGAGTGGTAGCGCGTCCACGCCCTCGGGTTCCAAGAAACCGGTGCCACCGAGCCAGCTGCTCAACAAGAGACCCAAAGGTGAGAGGAAGGGCGGCAGTGAGAGCTTGTATTCAGTGCGGTGTCTGATGCATTGAACAAAGGTACGGTCGGAAGGTCTAATACTTGTTCGGCTGAGCCGATATGATCTGTAGCAATGGGAAAGTATAATGTTCTCTAATAAATCACACATTTCACGCGGAGAGCTTACATCTGTCTGCAAATGATACGTAGGAATTGGTTTTCGCTACCATCTTACGCGGAACTTGAATTATCGGCTCAGTGCGTTAATACAACATCGTCAAAACTGTTTCAGTATCCGTTCAAGCTTTCAATATATACGATGCAGATAACGCAATGTACTATATTAAATGGATCATACTGAAAGACAAACTAGTTGCTACGTATACACCGTAATAATTATCTAGCGCAGACTTGGACTGCGCTGGTGTTGTTTTCTCTCTTTGTCCGTCTGTGAGTCTGTGCTAGAATTAAGTTATTGCGTAGAATTTTACAACAATGCGCAACATTTATTATATTCTTAATCCGTAAGGGTCACCTTGCTTATTCGCCCTAATGTCCTGGTTCACTTTATTCTGCAGATAAGGCATCGCCTTAGCAAAGACACTTGACAGATTAATTTTGTGCTTGTACATTGTCATCATCGTCGTCGTCACTTTCATCGTCATCATCATCATCATCAAAATCAGCCTCTTTATGTGCTTCTACAGGGCATATACCTTTCCCACTGGTCCCCGATTTGCCCTGTCTTGCGCAAGCTGGTTCCATTTTGTGCTTGTTATTTTTCTATTTTCTTCACCCCGCCTAACTTTACATCGTCCTTCTTTCCCTTTCTATATTCCTCTCTTTATCTCTCACTCTTTTCAAGTCTGTTGCACCTCCCATTCACTGGTGACAGTTCCATCGCTCTGACCTCCGGTAATCTGTCCCGCTTATACGTGGCCTCCCCTAGCTGCAAAATTTCTTTCTCTTAATGTGAAAGGCGCGGACCAAGCAAGTGATCGGGCTGACTGGTGGCACATAAGAGGAGCTTTGCCGGCAGTGAGCACACTCAGGCTGGTGACGATGAAGATTGTTATATTATTGGCGACTTCTGTGTTCCCTCTGATTGAATCTATTGGCTTCTTGTCTCTTAATATCGCACCCGTCGTACTCCATTCCTTCTCGCTATGTGGAGCCGTTAACTTCATTCTGCGTTTTTATATGCTAGTTACGTATTGTAAGCACAACGGTATTTGAGCATCCTGGATGATACACCGTGGTTAGAAAATATTGCAATACCGGCTCTTTGAATATGGTAAGGAAACGAACCACAAAAACAAAGCATTTAGTATGTTGCTATGTCTCAGGTGCTTAATTTTTCTTACATTGTTAAGACATGAAGAACAATTCCGAGTAACCATGTCGTACGATCGAAGCACAGCATTCTTTCTATAACGTCACGAAACTGTCACAAGGTACCAGCAGATAGTTAGGTCAGCTACAACAGTCTTAAAGATTGCGTCAGTGAACACAATGAAATAATGCACCAACTTCTAGTTTTTCGGGCTATCCCACTCTGCTCCTGCTGTGCTGCTGTAAGCCCCGAAGTGCTCCATCTTTTCCCAGCCATTACTTTTGCACTTCCTATTCAGCTGAACGATTACACGTACCATCGCATTTAACCTTGATTCTTTGCTCAAGCTCGTTTCGGAAAAAGTTACGCTTAAAATACATTCGGTTGAAGAACCATCAAATAAAAAATGTTTTGTTTAAGTTATTCCCAATATTCAATCGAGGAACTATCGAAGCTGTCTTTCCTATGTAGTATACTGTATCCCCACCCACGTAAATTATGCTGCCATCAACAAGAATTTTTCTTCGTGTGGTTTTTTCAAGTTTCGTTGTCCTCTACTGGCCCCTCAACCATCTATGACAGTAATTCTTCTTATGTCACCGCACATTTCAAGACAATGTCATCTTCAACCGCTTTCGTCTTTCTTTAGTACTCATTCGACTGTCAGAGACAGTCCCGGTCAGCAGTGTTTACACACCTCGACGACCAGCGGCTTTCCGAAAAATTACATTTAGAATGTCAAAAGATCGACCTTCACGCTGAAAGGCGACGAAGACCCTCCTGAAGCTTCTGCGATCGACCCGCCTCATCGAACGTTTATAATATTCTAGTGTTTGTGTCTGTGTGTTTTCGCTTACCTCCCGCTCTCTTCCCCTTATTCCGTTTTTCTTACTTTTCTGTCTGCCATTCTCATTTTCCCAGTGCAGGGTAGCAAACCAGAAACTTGCTTTCCGGTTTACTTCCCTGCCTTTCTTCATACCGTATATATATACCTCTCTCTTAAACATGCAGGCCTACGAGCACCTTCTCTGCATACAGCCCGACGTACCCTACTGCACTATTTAATTTAATCTTATCAGCTGCGTCCGGGTACTGCGCTATCAGGAGCGAACTCTTGTTATCTCTTTATATTAACCCTATAATTTTCTTCACGATCTCCGGTTTCGCGGCCATCTCACATTTCCAAGTTTCCCTTTGTTGTCGTATACACAATCATGACCACTAGACTTAAATGAGGGCAATAAACGTGCGCAGTGTGAACTGAGCTGCGTGCTCAGACATAGCTCGCTGCCTTGCTTAACGAGAGGGCACGATATATTTTTCTGCGATCACAGAAGCATGGTCTATTGCAAAGATGCTTCATGGGAAATGACCGCTGGATGTTCCTAATAGGACAGACGGAAAAACGAATAAGCTGAAACAACAACTTCTAAAGGGACTCGAATAAAGTAACAGAGAATACCGCAGTCGGCAACGCTCTATTTACGACAGCCAGATTGCGGCGGTAGTGGTTTCTGCTTTAGAAGATGCGTTCCCGTTACGCCCTCCCAAGCGTAACGGAAAGCACTTAGATACGGCAAAAACTGTAAGTACGTAAGAGCAGGGCTCTAAAGTAGAAATTGCGTACTACTGCTCAAAAGCACGATATGAGGAAAAACGCAATGAGCTGCTGGGAGTAGATGATATATGGCAACTGTGTGCAACACAGCGCAGAAAATAGGAGCTATCTGTGGATTCCGCAAGTAAATTCCATGCAGCCGGGCCGCATGGTCATGCGAATTATGCATTCCCAAGATTCTTCTGGAGTCTTGCTTCAGTGACAACAAAATATCACATTGGGATTTCAGAAATAAATAGGGTGGTGAGAAACATTGGGCCTGTTTATAATATAATATCGTATATATAACATTTTGGCTGCAGCTGAAGGCCGTAGACTAGCTTACATATTCGAGCACTCATCGAGGGAATTTCGGCTGCTTATTTTAACCCAATACCTGCAATTTCACCCTTTATTGACTAAGCTCAAATTATTAATCAGAGTAAATGAAAATTTCTTGATTGACAACTTTGTGGTTATATCAACGACTGGTGGTTTAGTAGCTATATCCCTGTGAAACGCCTCCGGCATGGAAACACTCCAATCGCATTATTTTGAGGACAACAAAAGAGTGAATTAAAAAAAAAGCTTTGAACACGCATTTATTTGAATTTTATAGCATTTTCTGAAGGTACATTCCTGGGGCGCAGGAAATATTCGTATTATCTCAAAGCGAAAGTGTTTTAGCAAAGATAAAACAAAGCCGTTCATAAAAAGACAGAGACTTAGACCAGAGCTTTCTGGCTTGTTAGTTTGCACAAGGTAAAGAAAAAGAGGGTAATAAAAAAATGAATAAGTGTGATGATGGCGACAGAAAGCGGAGATTTGTACATGCAACCACTACGCAACACTCTGGTTCCTCCCACAACTAGCACACTTTTCTATCATGTATGATTGCCAAGCTAAACTGGCCGCAGTGGACTCTGCGTCCGGCTTACTATTCCCTCACTGTAAACCAGTTTGTGCCCTTAAAGAGGTGGTGCCACCAAATTTCGAGGCTATCCCAAGCCTGACGCTTCCTGTAGCTGAAGCAAACGCTTGCAGCAAAAAACACGCACGCGACAAATTTGGTTGCACTACCCCTTCAAGAGTGTTCTTCGTGTCTATAACACTCTACGACGAGGATGTTTCGACGAACCGAAACACCCATGACATGGGTGTTTTGTTTTATTAAAACACACTTATTGTAGGGTGTTGGTTAGCACCCTTAATGGTGGAAAGTGGCTTACAGCTCTGCTGGTAGCCTTCCCACAGAGTTCAGGAGTATTGACGGCATTTAATTCTCTGGGATTTTAGTCAAGCCTTGAAAGAGGAGGAAGTGATGTGCCCACGCTTCCTCTGCAGACAGGCCTACTTCGGTGATGAGCGTTGGAGTTAACGTGTGCCTGTAATCATGTCCGTGTTAGGGCCGGTTCACGTTAGCGGCAAGCCTGCCGGAACGGCGCAGTGCCGTAGACCATCGGCCGCCGCCGTCCGCGGAAAAGCTGTTCAAAGTGCACAACATGCTTCGCCGGCGAGGCATTTCAGCCTTTGACAAACATGGCTGCCCTTCGAATGCAGTTGTCGACCGCCTCAAATCTATCTAGCGACCGCCGTGCGCTCTATCTCGTAAGCTTCGAACTGATGCTTCCATTTGCTTCAGACTATGTCCTCTAGCTTCGACAACACAGTATTTGAATCGATTCGACACCGTTTTTGAGAGTAATACTCAAATAATTGATACTCTAGGCTTAAGCAAGCCTTCGCAAATCTCCGAGGCCATGCATTACACGTTTGTTAGTTGTTGCTAACGCTGGATAGCTGGCGCTACTTGTCCAAACGCCTGCTTTGGGGACCTCATTTTGAATTGCTGTGCGCTTTTTTTGAATAGCGGGCAGCCTAAAATGCTCTATTCACAGCTGGAACGTAGTCTAGGAACAACACGTGAAAATCGCGGAACAAGGAGCAAGCAGCTCAAAGTGTCCCGCGGCAGACGCAGACGGTGCGGAGAGTCGAAAGCAGGCGACGCGGCACAGCCATTGTCGCTCCTTCGTCGATGATTGGCTACGTCGATCTCCGACAAACGTCAAACGTCGCAACAATGAATCTCGGACCCATCCTTCGAATGGCAAAGAACGACAGACGTGCGTGAACGAAACAGCCGGGCGCGGCTGCCTGAGAACGTCATGGTTACCGCTAGCATGCATGGTTGCCGCTAGCCTGAACCAGCCCTTATATGTTCAGCGGTAACAGGCCCGCTAACATCATTTGCATGACGCTGTAAAGTAATCGTTTTTGCCTTAAACACTTGCTTACTCGCGTGCCGGCCCGATTACTGAAAAGCCAGGAGCCCACTGCCGAGGCCACGCTTGAGAAAAAAAAAATTGAACAAAATTAAGAAAGCTTTCGTACTTATTCTCATCATTTGTAGCACCTATTACCTTGTTTCTCAAACGCCTGAAGCGCCAGGACACTCCTAGCTCTGATCCCGGTAAACCCCGCTTATCCCTAAAGCTGACCGGCGGACGCGTCGCTATCTCTCACGACGTGAGTATAGGCGATAAAGATCGAATGAGGTTATTCCCCAGGTGTTGCTTTTTTTATTGACGGTGATAACGAGTTATGGCTACCACGTTTATGGGAAGGTGCTCAGAGGATGAAACGGGCTGCAAAACGGTGGTGTCGATACACGTAAAGGAATTTGCGACACTTAAAAAAAGAGCACACGACGTGACTAGTTGAACTCAAAAGGAACAAAACGATTTTTACTGGCGTTCTCTCATCTGCGTCCGGATTTCATAAAAGTCATTCTGTTTAATAGCTTCGTCCATCGGAAACTATGCATGATTCAGCCCGGGCTGCTTTTTATATTAGATGCCTTTTGGCATTGTTGCAGTGGCGTTACCAGTGGGTGCCGCACCAGGTCCATGCCCTCACTCCCTCCCCTAAAGGTTTTTCGCCATGGCATATACAGCGAAAAATGACCCTTTACCTGCCGAGCACCCCCCCCCCCCCCCATTCCTCCCGCGAAAAAATTTCTGCCAACAACCCTGCATTGTTGTGCGTGTACCTTCTCCCATCGAACTAGGAGGGCACAATGTGTCGATGAAGAAAAAGAAAACTGGTTTGCCTAAAGGAAGATGTACGAATGCAGGACAAATGTAAGAGAACGTACAAAATGAAGAAAAAGTAATCTGCAGCACATAGACAAAGATTTCATTAAGCGTGACGCACGGCATCCAAAAGGAATGAACTCAGAGCAACCCAGCCGCTATAGTGAGCTTCTCCTGCCAGCAGTCCTACGTTGCGGGCAGCTCACCAACGGGAACTAATACAGTTCCCAATAACTACAGGCCAATTTCACTAACATCAATCTGTTGTAAATAACTCGAACACATATTATTCACGCATATAATGAACCACCTTAATCTGAATAAACTGCTCCTAAACAGCCAATATGGGTTTCGTAAAGATCTATCTTGCCAAACACAACTCTTTGAATTGGTAACTGACCTTCATTCTTCTCTAAACGTGTCCCGTCCTGTTGATGCAATTTTCGTTGATTTCTCGAAAGCCTTTGATCGCGTGCCACATAAACGTCTGTTCCTAAAAAATCGCCAACTCCAACTCGACCAAAACACAACACGATGGATAGAAGAATTTTTAACCAATCGTTTCCAGACAGTCAAGTTAAACAATCATATTTCTAACCAAACACGTGTTTCATCTGGGGTCCCTCAGGGGTCAGTGTTAGGTCCTCTTTTATTCCTGATTTACATCAATGACATAGCATGCAGCCTAAAATCACCAATTCGCTTGTTTGCGGATGATTGCGTAGTGTATAGAGAAATATCTAATCCAGACGATACAATTATCTTACAATCTGATCTTATTAGGCTAGAGGAATGGTGTAGCCGCTGGCAAATGGAAATAAATGTAGAAAAAACCAAACACATAATGTTTAGTCCTACCCCCGAGACAGTTCCCGCTAACTACAAAATAAATGATACTCCGATAGATTCAGTTCAATCGTTTAAGTATTTAGGTGTGATCTTTACGGCGAATTTAAAGTGGACGTGCCACATAGAATACATATCTACTAAAGCCCTTAAAAAACACGGCCTTCAATAGGCGCCTACATTTAGCCACCAACGAAACCAGGTTTCGTGCATATAATTGTCTTATCCGGCCCTCACTAGAATACGGTTCAATCATATGGCATCCTCAGGGCGCAAACCTAACTAACCTTTTGGAATCTGTCCAGAACAAGGCAACCCGGTTCATCACGTCCTCGTACTCACGTTACCAAAGCGTATCTTCTTTAAAGAATTCACTTCATCTTCCCTCGCTTGCCATGCGCCGAAAGTTGGCTCGACTATCTTTTTTTCATTCGCTGTACCACAGTAGCACGCCGTTTTCCCAGCTTCATATCATTCCACCACCTCATATCTCCGCCCGGGTAGACCACACTTTCAAAGTTAAACCAATTTTCGCTAAAACAGAAAGATATAAAAACTCTCCTTTAGTCCTTGCAATCGCAGAATGGAACGCGTTACCTGCTCACATCGCAGAACTGTCCGATTCATCATCTTTTCAACATGCACTCAAAACCTTTCTTGAAGTGCTTTGATGACGCATAAATCTTTATTTTGTTTTTCTTCTTCTTCTATGTTTCTCTCTGTATTTTTTCTTTTTCTTTTTTTGCACACTGTTGTTGAGTGTACTGATCGCGCCTTTTTGTTCTTGTTTACTGTTTTTAAGGTGCATTTCGCGTGAACCCCCTTTTTTCATTTAATGTAATCAATTGTTGTTTGGCGTTGTTTCTGGATCGCACTTTCAGTTTCTCGATGCAGTAGACATGTATACCATCTCTGCCTTCATTTATGTTCTGTACTGTACTTGTGATCATAACCCCACTCTATCCCCCCCCTATGTAATGCCCATTTGGGCCTTTAGGGTATTTAAATAAATAAATAAATAAATAAATAATTATCAACAGCGGAACGGCGAAATGCGGTTGTTCCAGTAGTTGATTCAATGAGTTACGTGACGTTGTGAGAATTTACGTAAGTTGGCCACATGTCATGCACTTTAAAAAAATCTTTCTTAAATAGCAAAACGATGAAAATCATCACTAAGCAATTCGAGCGAGCGAGACCACCCTGCTTTTCCTGTTTTTGAGGTGGTGATTGCAGTGCAACGAGTGCATTGCTTTTATTTTTTATGTATACCTTGAACTCTTCGGATAGGCGTCTCACATGAAAAGATCTATAGTGACCGGAAATCGTTCGCATGAATATGGGATTTGGATAACGGGAAAGGCACGTGCACTTTGACGCAAGGTAGCAAATATATATGAAGGGCTACGTGTGTGTGTGTGCGTGTTTGCTTTTTAATGCGAAGCATTTCCTGGCGTACTGCAAGCACTTCTAGTATCTATCTATCTATCTATCTATCTATCTATCTATCTATCTATCTATCTATCTATCTATCTATCTATCTATCTATCTATCTATCTATCTATCTATCCGCCCATGTCCAGGTGCTCTCATGATGACTCCCTTAACTTGGGGTACACCAAATTTAGTACTGGATAGTAGGATGATTTGATGAATACGACTCGCTGGTCATGACATGAATAATGCCACAATCCCGTCACGCACGTCATCAAACACTTTACAAAAAACAGTGGCACATACCCAGGTTTGGGTATGGGCCACTGGTATGCGGGTATTTGCCACAGGTGATAGACATATTACATCTGCCCGGGAACAGTGAGACTGCCCGGGAACAGTGAGTGACACATGTGCGAATGTAACGTTTGAGCCTTAAAAGGGCCCTGCAACACTTCTTGAGCATGGTCAGAAAACGCTGCTGATCGGCTGTAGAGGCTCCCGGCAAGACGCGAGCCAAATATTATACTGCAGCACGTGGCCTGGGATTTGCAATAAATTCTGAAAGTCAGCTAAAGTTGTTTTCTCTTCTCTCGACAAATCACGGAATAGGCCCAAAAAATCACATAGTAGCAAGCCCATATATCAGCCATTGGCTGATTTGAACATAGCGCGCTTCCTCGTTACAGAGATCACCGCGGGAGGCCGCCACTTGTCCACGCGTGCGCTTGCATTCACATGGAAGAAGCCACGCATTTGAAGAAAAAAAAAAGTGCTCAAGTTCACGAGGCGTGCGTGACGTTTTTCTGTAGTCCTGCCATCCCTCCCTGCTTAGCTTCAAGCGCTTTCGTCGGGACGAGAGAAGAGAGAATGCGATTGCAGCATGCGACAAACCTTTCTAACTCCACTCACACTGAACAGATGCTTAAAATTTTTGCGGCGTTGAATTCGTAAGACAATAAGCTTTTCGAGTGAATGAATTCCCTGGTCCCGTAAAAAAGTGTTTCAGGGCCCCTTTAAAAAAAAAGCTGCCATAGACAGCTTTCACCGTAAGAATGCAAACAATGAATGTCAGTCTCCCAGCTGGGATCCAACCCAAGCATTCTGCGTGGCGATGAAGCATTCTACCACATATCCATGTCAGGCGTCATATCGGGTTAACGTAAATTGTAGTTAAATGCCATGCGCTCAGGTTGACTTGTGTAGCAGTGTTGAGAGCTACCATCCTCGTAAGGCACAGCGCTAACACGAGCGCACCATATCAGCCGACAGCTTCTGATGTTGTTAATATATCCACGTTGCTGTTGGCATCGTTGCGCAAATGGAAACAACTGCGAATATAAAACATACATGGCTGTTTATTTATGTGCGTAGATTTGTACATACATTCAGCGTTACTTCATAACGCCTCGCTAAATGATAAATAAAAAAATAATAAAACATATTCACCTTCCATCCGCATGCTTCGCATAACATCGAGTTCCAAGGTACGGGTATCTGCTGAATTATTTTTTTTTAACAGTGAAGCTGTATAAAAGTCCGTTAGTCGCGAACAAAACATATCACAAGAAACTGCGTGCGCTCCCTTCATTCTCTTCTTCATGCTGCCTCTCGCTCCCAGAACACGTCCACCACTCTGACTGGCATTGCACAACTGGGACGGGTGACAAAAACGAGTGAGGAGAAACAAAACAAATGGAAGTGGGAAAGAGGGAGAAATGAAGAGATAGAAATAAAAAGATAGAAGGAAATGCAAAGCGTTAAATTAAGAGATGAAGAGAAAGAAAAAGAAATGAACAACAAACGACGCAGAGTATCACCTAGCAAAGAGGGGCAAAGCAAAAGGGAGGGTGAGGAGTATGGAGAGGAAGGAGTAAGGTGAAGCATAGCACAGCATGTATAGGATGATATACGATGGGGTAGGGAAGTGATGTTGCGCAGACGTGTTGCGAAGGTAATGAGTAGTGATGTGAGGAACGAAAAAAAATGAAGACTGTTTACAAACACGCGCCCCTAGTGACATCCGGTTTTGTCCACCGATGTGCCTTAATAGCATCGGTGAGAAATAAGAGCTTTAGAGAATAGCCCGCTCATTTTCTACACTTTTCTTGCCTTATTTGGCAAAATATATTTCAATACACGTTCTTTTGAGCTACCTAAAAATTATAAGAGATGCCCTTGAACCTAACGTGTGTTACTTTATGCGAAAAACTAATGAGACGATTTCCTTTTCCACGAAAAAAAAAACACTCGAAAACGAGCTTTTAGTTCCGACGTTAGGAGCTAGTACGAGTGACCAGAAGTTTTATGGGGTACAACGCTTGTGACCTTGAAACCGTCTATAGTACAGAAAGTGGTGGAAAAGTGAGGTGAGAGTGAGGAGCGGAAAGGAGGTGAGGGGTATTTGCAGCTGCGCTGCTTCACCAGTATCTGCATCACTAGGGCGTAGCTGACCCAACTTTTTCCGTTATTTTTGCCCATTTACCAAGTATATGAGAACCAATGTGGAGTATTGCAGTATCGGCATTCAAAAAGTTATGAGTCCTAAAGCTCCTATATCTCAAAGGTGTTTCTTTTTCGTGTGTTATGATTATGTCATACTTTATATAGATAAAATGCAGGTATAAATAGTTATTCTATATTAGCTGAGTGCGAAAGTCATACTCCTGCGCTGTTGATATATCCTTCAGTTTGGTCCAAAGCTTGCCTGACAGGTGCTTAGCCATGCTCCAGATTTGAATGAGCAATAGGGAGAAATTGGACATTAGATGAGCTACTACTCCAACGCAGCAACCATGCCACATTTCATAAATATACATAGTAAAGGGCATCAATTGAGTGCATTACATTATTCGGCGTTATGACTTGCAGTTATGTTCTTTGAATTAAAGTAAAAAAAGTACCAGTATATTTTAACGTGTTCGATATTCTTGCCTGTGCGTGTAATAATAGTTGAACGTCTATTACGCTTACTGCCACCTGCATCATACATATTAGAGCAAGCTGGCAGTTCCGGGCAACCTAAGCACTCGCGAAGCAGCAATGACAGGGCTAAATAGAGAATGGTGCGCTATGCCGAAAATATTCCGTTTCATCCATACTCGTTTACAGTCACCGTTTAAACGTCTTCCAATTCCGTCTGTCGTATACAGAGACGATACATTTTGTTCCCATAGTTATACCTTACCCTGTGAGAAAACGTATACAATGCATCACGGATAACCCATCGTCACCTGTAACAAAAATTAGATGTGACCGCAATCCTTGATTCAGGTATTTGGTAGTTGTCCCCATACCACGACTTTCGCGTTCTTTGGTGTATCCCTTGGGTTATGTTTATATTTTATTTCATTGCACTGCCGCAGACGTGGTCTCAGAGACCGCGTAGAAAGAAGCGCGTGGTTTAGATCTGCTCCGGCAGGTGCCGCAACAATTCCAGCTACCGACTGGGAAACCTCCTGTTCTGTCAATGAGTTCATTCGAATAATTTTTTCCTAACTACCCTCACAACCACTTGGCCCTTACCTTAATTGAACTTATGATCTTGTATCACATGTATGCCATAAGCCTCTCAAGCCGCAACTTTTGATTACGCGCCAGATTTATTTTTAAGCACATTTGCTGTATATTGCAAAAGCTGAAAGCAAGTGCTTGCAAGGAGAATGGGAGTGTTATTTGTTGCTCGTGCCGCAAGTGAAGCCACACTGACCCATTTCCCAGGAAATGGGTGACATGATTAGTAACGAGCACGCTATAGGAGTAAAGCACAGCGCATAAGAACCATCATTTACCACTTGCTCGTCAAGAGGTTATCAGTTGGTTTAAGTAAGCTGCGCGCAAAGTCAACTGCTCTGCTATCAAGTACGTACAAGCTTTTTGACGATGTCATCCCGTTTGAACAGTGAAAATAAACGTATTTTACCTTGTACTGACTCTTTCTTTCTCCACTCGAACAGGGGAATGCGGGGTGCCCTCCATTGTGCCTCAAACCAAGGTCGTGGGAGGAAAGAGTGCAGCGTTCGGAGCTTGGCCATGGCAGGTACGTAAATTCTGGTTAGGAGGCAAAACGAAAGAGGGAAGTAATTTTCCTAGCGAGAACAAATAAACATGGGTAACTCCATCAATGACTGTAAACAGCTTAGCCACAGCTTGGGAATTCAACATTATTGTAGGTTCTATGACCAACCCTCCTGATATTATTCGCAGCATTTTTTAACCAACGTGTGGCGTAGACAATAAAAAATTGCCACAAGCATTTGAGACACCAACTCTCTAGCAACTTTTATCACACAACTTGAGTTGACAGCGACCTATATTATACTCTTCAGATTTGATACAAACTGACATTATACGCACTACAGCACCGAGCCTGCCACTAAAGGGACATGAAGTTGCTTCAACGGTGGTCAACGTAGTATTGCGATAAGATGAACCTATTTTACAGAGTCCTAGCAAAAGTTACTTTCAAAGCTTGAAAAGTACTCTGCAGTATACCGAATACGTAAAAAACGGGATATCACATAAAATTTCTTTTCGATACTTTAGGAATATCGTTCATTTTCTATAGTGTATTCTCATTCCCCTTGACATAGTGAACATGATCTCTCTAGATCTACCACAGTCTACACTGCCTGTGCTTCAGGTTGCGCAACTTGGTGATGCTGGCTACCGAGAAGAGGCTCATTTAATTTAAAGAAAAGGAAGCTCTGAGTTGCCTCGGCACAGCACTGGCCTTGACAAACTTTCTAAAATAGCGGATCAGAGGTGGTACGTGAAGCACTAAATTTAGACGCTATGCGGTCATTTGTCGATAATATTCACGTATTTATTGAGCATGCAGGATAAGCTATACTCCTATAGTCCAACTATATCGCTTGAATACTTCAACTGGACCATTGCGATACTACATCGCGACATGGCATAAAATATCCGTAGTTCAACGTACGTACATACACTGGAGTGTTTATAACTGAATATTCTCGTGTTTCTTATATAGAGGTGACATTCATAAAAACATTTTATTTGATTTATTCAGAGACACTGCAGGCCCTCCTCGGGCTTATGCACGCAGAAGTAAAATACAAGAATACAATCAGACCGTGTTTAGTTATACACTGAATAGCTTGGCATAATTCAAATAATTTACCTTTGTTGTCCACATGAACTGAACAAGTGGTGACAACCGGGTATCAACCCAAGAGGTTATGGCTTTTTGTCTCGATACCTTACAAGGATAGGCAAAAATCGGATGTATGCACTAAGGGACAAACAAGGCAAAATAACTACCAATACGGATAGGATAGTTAAAATAGCGGAGGAGTTTTACAGAGATCTGTACAGTTGCCGGGACAACCACGACACTAATACTATAAGAACTAGCAGTAACCCAGATGACACCCCACCAGTAATGATAGAAGTCAGAAAAACTTTGCAGAGCATGCAAAGAGGCAAAGCTGCTGGTGAGGATCAGGTAACATCCGATCTGCTAAAAGATGGAGGACAGATTGTGTTACAAAAACTAGCCACCCTGTTTACGAGGTGTCTCCTGACGGGAAGAGTACCAGAGTCTTGGAAGAACGCTAACATCATCTTAATACATAAGAAAGGAGATGACAAGGACTTGGAGAATTACAGGCCGATCAGCTTGCCCTCTGTAGTATACAAGCTATTTACAAAGGTAATTGCTAACAGAGTAAAGCAAACATTAGAATTCAATCAACCAAAGGAACAAGCAGGATTTCGAACAGGCTAATCAACAATTGACCACATTCATACTGTCAATCAGGCAATAGAGAAATGCTCAGAATATAACCAACCGCTATACATAGCCTTCATAGATTACGAGAAGGCGTTTGATTCAGTAGAAATATCAGCCATCATGCAGACACTCCGGAATCAGGGCGTAGATGAAGTATATATAAACATTCTGGAAGAAGTATACAGGGGATCAACTGCTACCATAGTGCTTCATAAAAAAAAAACAACAGAATACCAATCAAGAAGGGTGTAAGGCAGGGGGACACAATCTCCCCAATGCTATTTACCGCGTGCTTACAGGAAGTTTTCAGAAGCCTAGAATGGGAAAAGTTAGGGATAAGAATTAATGGAGAATACCTTAGTAACCTGCGCTTCGCCGATGACATTGCATTGCTGAGTAACTCAGGGGATGCATTGCAACTCATTATTACGGAGTTAGACAAGGAGAGCAGAAAGGTGGGTCTTAAAATTAATCTGCAGAAAACGAAAGTAATGTACAACAACCTCGGAAAAGAGCAGCGGTTCGAGATAGGTAATAGTGCACTTCAAGTTGTAAAAGACTATGTCTACTTAGGGCAGGTAATAATCGCAGAGCCGAACCACGAGGTTGAAGTAACTAGAAGAATAAGAATGGGGGGAGCACATTCGCCAAGCACTCTAAAATATGACAGGTAGATTGCCACTATCCCTCAAGAGGAAAATATATAACAGCTGTATCTTGCCGGTATTTAGCTACGGAGCAGAAACCTGGAGACTTACAAAGAGGGTTCAGCTTAAATTGAGGACGACGCAGCGAGAAACGGAAAGAAAAATGGTAGGTGTAACCTTAAGAGACAAGAAGAGAGCAGAGTGTATTAGGGAACAAACGGGGGTTAAGGTTATCATGGGTTAAATAAAGAAGAAGAAATGGACATGGGTCGGGCATGTAGCGTGTAGACAGGATAACCGCTGGTCATTAAAGGTAACAAACTGGATTCCCAGAGAAGGGAAGCGGGTTAGGGGGATACAGAAGGTTAGGTGGGCCGATGAGAATAAGAAGTTTGCGGGTATAAATTGGCAGCAGCAAGCACAGGACCGGGTTAACTGGCGGAACATGGGAGAGGCCTTTGTCCTGCAGTGGACGTAGTCAGCCTGATGATGATGATGATGATTATGATGATAATGATGATGACCTTACAAGGATCAACAGCCAATGTTTAGGTACTTTTCTTTGGCGCAACGAAGAGCCTACCAACCAGTGTCCAATTACAGTATGATTACGGAGAAATCGCCGGGACACATTTGTAGTCAAACTTTCTCAATCTGCAGGCTAATATGAATGTATACGCACGTGAAAGCACATACTACAAAAAAGTGAGCGCGACAGCGGTTCGTGTTCGAGCGCAGCTGTTTACTGCGCATGCGTGTACTCCCCACACATGAGCCACGGCTCGACATGTTTCTCTGGCTGCTCATATTGTAGATCATTTTAACTGGTAAGCCGCGCCGATTAGATTGGGAATGGATAGTGCTCTACGTTCTCTAATTTTGATGACTAATGATGGCGCACATCACAGTATGAGACGACGTGACTACGTGTAGCAATATGATTGGATCCAGATTGAAGGCTTTCCCACTAAGCTGTGTGTCACAACATTTTCGTTTTATTTTTGAATGCGATTACAAATATAGAATCCTAAAGACTCACAATGCGAAATGGACGCTGGAATATGTTACTGTATTTCTCGGCATTTTCATTTCTGCCGGAATTTAATCACAAGTCTGGCCAGCTTAACAGCATTCCGTGACGAAGTTGAGCATGCGCGGGCACAACTCATTCACACATTTTCCTTGCAGGCCTCAGTGAACAACGAGCTACTCAGTGCCTTTCTTTACACGACCGCACACTTTGTTCGGCGCATTACTTACGTACGGGTTTATTACGGTTCATTAATACGGATATTGGGACCAGACATCACAAATGAAAGGAATATAGAAGGACAACACTGCATACAAAGAAGTATTACATCCATACTTATTAGTCCTGCGCTTTTATAACTGAAGCGTCTTCTAAAAAATTAATGCAGTAAATAAAGCGCTGTGGCCACGTATGCGACCGACGTTTAGTAAGCCTTAAGGGTCAAGAGCTCTCACATGAACGACGCATTCTTACAACGTTCCTCGTGCTTCAAGAGAGACAGAACTTACATAAATACATCGTTCTAAGTTGTTAATGCCATCTTATGCGTCGTCTCAAGAACAATTGCCGCAAGCGAGAAATGTCAGAAAGCCGAGTTGTTCACTTTCTGCTGGGGCTAAATTGGACAAGTGTCAAAGTGAAACAAATGCAAGCCGATGGGGCTTTCGTTAACGATTATTACTTCATCTGAATACTTGTGTCCTATTCAACCCCAGGAGCTCTTGAGAGATCATACACAGATCGCGTTGCCACTCTATGTACTACACCCGCGAGCCAAAGCGTACGCACCACAGGAGCGCATGTCGAAATTTCCTACCTGCGCCGTCTGGTACGCCGCCTACTGTCCAGAGCATGGACGGCTTCTACCAATCCCCTCAACTGCAAGCGGCGAGCCACGAGACAGTGCAGGCAGTTATTTCGACGCACGCACTCGAAGTGCACATGCTTTGGCTCACGGGTTTTACCTCTACTAAACTTGGAAAAATACTCACAAAATAGTGCAGTTGGTTTCCTTTGTAAGTTGACTTACCGCCATAACCATGAAATTTTGTCAGTTAGCCCGCTTCCCGAAAATTTAGTTTTAAGCTTTTTTTAATCGACGGCAACTAAAGCTAATCAGTCAGACTACTACTTTATAGAAGAATTGTCCGTAATTGATCACTTCTCGTCTCCCCGAATCACTCAATCAGCTATCGCTAAAAAACAAGTAACATACCTTAACAACATTCATAACATCATCACATTGGCACCAACACCTATCGACATACACAGTGAAGGCAAATTGACAGGCATGTAAAAGTAACTGGCGGTTCCCTGGTGTAACCCTCGTCTCATATTTTAAGAATTCACCGATGACGTGACTTATTGTTCAGTAAGCACCCCTTACTTCCTTCCCTATTTAGGTGTTCAATATCAGACATCCCCCCACTGTTCTAGCGTCTCTTTTAACACCATCAGGAGAAAAAATCATGGCGCGAATCGACACGCATGCTCGGCGAAAGTTTCGTGAAAGCGAAGTGCATTGCAGGTCAATATTGATAACCCTTGTGCATTGAGAACAGTCGCCGTTTATTAGGGTGACGTAACTGTGGTTGTGTAATTAGACCTAATGATGTTCCATTATGACTCGCACAGCTTATCATTATTCATTATTATTATTACTGAGTGCAGTGTGCGACGTTCCCAGCTGACTGCACATCACACGCAGCAGCACTCGTTGCTTTGGTTCTGATTTTATAAATGGGCGATGGACGCCAGTTGAAGAAGAAAACCAAATGCAGGTTTCCCGATAACGTATTTCACGATGACTGCAGGTGTCCGTACGGAGGACGTCTTTCTTCGGCTTCTCAAGCACCCATCGCTGCGGAGGCGCCATCCTGAACAAATACTGGATCGCCACGGCGGGCCATTGCGTGGATGAGTACAGTGACCTTTCTGACCTTCTATAATGCGAACTTGTTTGTGACACTGCGATAAATTGTGAGCATCTTCCAGCTTATTTTTCAAATGCGCTCAATACTGATGACATGTGGGAAGCGCACGTCGGAAGAAGGACAAGACAGATGAACAGGCAAATGTTGCTTATTCTTTGTTGTCGTCCATGTTTGCATGTGCACTCTCATATCCCCGTTATGACGATCCAATGAGCGCACCAGTGTGTCCCGTCCTAACTAATACCGTTTAGCTTAGTTAAGCATTCTAGGCGATTATGCAGCATTGCCTTATTTCAATAGGGCGGGTTCCACCAACAAGCGTCAATTAATAAAAAAAAAAACACCAAAGGTGTTGTAACACCACTCAAAAGCAAATTGCGGTGTAATTTTTCTCAAGTGTATGTACTCCATACTCAAAACCATGGCCGCTGTGCGAAACCATCAAAATAAGAGAGCGTCAGCAGCACACGGTGCACGACCCTATACGGTTGCTCGATCACGTGACTCCTTCGGCGCATGTGCAGCTTGCGACAGCGTACGCTCTTCTGGCGTGCGGCAGCGCATTGCAGTAGCGGTCAGGATCGTACAACGATAAAAATTAAACCGCAAGAAGTACTGCAGAGGCCATTTCACACTTTTCTCACGTACGCATTGCAGCCATGTGTTTTTTTTTGTTTTTTTTTCTGAAGGGGGTGGGGCGAGACAGGTTTACAGAGTTGCGCGTAAACGATAGAATAAAAAGTTCTCAAATGTCGGAGGGCGCGGAAGCAAAGCTCGACGTTTCGTTACTGCAGTGACGTCATCTCACGAAGCACCCCGCCAGCCACTGCACCCCGTCGAGAGACCAACGACCTGATGCACGAAGGGGTCTGGATTACATCCATTACTCGTTATCGCGGTAGCTCGTGTTTTTTTTTTTTTTTACACTTTGTCGCGCTGCTTCTTTGAATGACATGAACGCGAAGGAACGAGCAGATTTGAATCGCCGCTCCAACCGGGCTTGCGTTCAAACGCCGCCGAAAGTAGCGCCACCGCACGTACGTCCCCGCTACCACCGGCAAAGTTTGAACGGGCCGGGCCCGAAACGAAACCAGTTTGTCTTCTTTCCGCTGCGGGATGAGTTCTCTGGACTGCCGCGAGATAGCGGCACCTTTCAAAGAGCGGCTCTGATTTGCAAGATGAGACCCGCAGCCGAGAGACGCGCGTAATATAAAACGCGTTAGTGCTAAGCTAGGAGAGAAAGTAATGATAAAAAGCGATAACTCATTTATCTCTGCAAGTAGCATTGGTGTGTGCTCAAAGGCATCGCGGGTACGTCGGGTTTGTGGAAGTCGTTTTCTTCGAACACTCTTGATGCGATGCAACGAAGCTCCTGAGAAGGCGGGGCTTACATCTCGCGATTGGTGGGCAGGCACCGAAACGTGCGCACGCACATGCAGACAAACAAAATAAAGTTTCAAATGAGAACAAAAACAAGGTTTAATTTTAGTCTAACACACAATACTATACTAAGTGCTTATTTGGGCCGGTTGGTAGATGCTGAACGAAGCGAAAAACAGCTCTAAACACGAAACAGTAAAAGACACGGCAGTGCTTCGTCTCTTTCACTCTCTCATGTTTGGCGCTTTTTTTTTGGTTTTGTTGCTCACGCACCAGTTTTTTTGTTTTTTTATTTTTGTTGTTATTTCTTAGTTTGGTTGTTTACATTATATTTAGGGTTTAACGTCCCAAAACCACCATATGATTATGAGAGACGCCGTAGTGGAGGGTTCCGGAAATTTCGACCACCTGGTGTTTCTTGACGTGCTCCCGAATCAGAGCACATGGGCCTGAAAAACATTGCAATATGATGGAAAGGTGGGCTAGTTGATAATTCATGATGGTACAGCGAACTGGGAGTGCGGTGGTAAACACAGACACAAGGCAAAGAAGAGGCACACTGAGCGCTCGTGCTGTGTGCCTCTTCTTTGCCTTGTGTTTACCCCTGCGCTCCCAGTTCACTGATCCTAAAGACAAACAACTGGTAACTTTATTACGCAATATATTTATAAGCGCTAGCTGCATATGAGAGCATATACTCAGTGAGAACTGTGACGCTATTTAACAAACACCAGTACAGTAGTTTTTAAACGAAAAAAAAATGAGAAAACTGGCACTGATACAAGTTATTTGTGTGTGTATTAGAAATCGACTGCGAGGATAAGACACGGCAGCAAGTTGGGCAGGTTGGCTATTCAGTGCTGTGGTTTTCAAATGCTTAGGTATTTTTATACCGACTTAATGGTAAAACTGTTCGTTCGCTCGTTCCTCTATAAATGAAAAGATATCGCCATAAGAAAATATCTCGATGAAGTGAAATTATTTCTTTATTGGCAGGGCTCGTTCTCGAGTCCACACCCCCACCCTCTTATTCCCATAGCTCTACACACCATTTTTTGCGTTCTCTCTATGGTATTTCCTCGAAAAAAGGAATGAGACATAAGATTTCTCTTTTGCAACGTATTACTCAGCTTGGGGTGTGACACATCGTCGAAGCGTGTTGATATATACTAGGTTTTTCAGTGTATGGAAAGAGTTTTTCAAATCTTACCCTTCATAACACTCAAAAACACAGTAAAACCCGAGAAGGTTCACATGCACAGGCAAGAGATACTGCAGTGCACCAAATATATCCGGATCTATATAATCACTGTTATATTTCTTGGTTTTAAATGTTCATTCTAACACTATCAAAGGTGGGACAAAATATTATCCACTCCAGTGCTTTTCTAATACTGGTTACGCTGCAGTATTGGCATCATATAAATAAATAAAAGATAGGAGCATATTGTTTGTCTCGATCTAAGAACATCTGATTTATCTTTCTAAGCATAAAGGGAGGCATGCAAAACACATTCATCTATGTTTTTGGTGTATTGTCATTTTGTGTCACATTAGTTCTATGCCACACCGCTAGAGTTTCAGCTGTGTAAAGGTTAAATATGGCCTGCCGCGGAAGTGCAGTTGTTACTATAGCTGTATACGGTGCTCGGCTGCTATCAGAAACGTCATAGAGGCGAGGTGTTATAGAGGCCAGTGGGCTGTGAGATTTTCAGTTGACGTCAAAGAACTTCTGGTGGTGAAAATTATCCAGAGCCATCCACTACGGCATTCCTAATAATGCTATCGCGGTTGTAATACCCCTCAAGTTATGAATATAAACATTGTATGGGAGGAAAACAAAAAAAAAAGACTAGAAAGCTGAGAGGCTGGCCTGAATAGCGTCCAGTTTTTCCCACCCTACACTGGGAAAGTGTACAGATGTAGAAAAGTGGCCGAGAGCGAGAGAGAGGATGAAAGTGGAGGAAGGGGGGGGGGGGAGAATTAGCTAATCAGTGCGGCACGGCAGCATATAGTCGAAGTCGTCCGCAAAAGCTGGTAGTCGTATTATCTGTCGCATTCTCTATCACAAAGTGACACCTAGCCAACGGAACGCCGCTTGAGGCACGCAGTGATAGTTTCAATCCTCCTATGAAAACATCAATGTGATAGTCATACTGCAGATAAGCACTTTTCATAGTTGTAAAGCTAGCTTTCCTGCTATGCAGTTTACCCTACAAACGGCGACTAGTCACTTTCTGCAAACAGAGTGTTCAGGCGCAGTTTACTTGCACTAGAACGTGGGAAATTTAGGATTATATATCTCGACATTACTGCGCATAATAGACGAGCCCCAGCATGTTTAACTAAGACCTGGTCTTCATTTGAAGTAGGACAGGTGCCGCCATTAGTAGGGAAAAGATGCAGTGCCGAGAAGCGCACTCGCGAATTAAGGAAAGGGTCTATAGAAAACTGAGCCCCGCCGCGGTGGTCTAGTGGCTAAGGTACTCGGCTGCTGACCCGCAGGTCGTGGGTTCGATTCCCGGCTGCGGCGGCTGCATTTCCGATGGAGGCGGAAATGTTGTAGGCCCGTGTACTCAGATTTGGGCGCACGTTAAAGAACCCCAGGTGGTCAAAATTTCCGGAGCCCTCCACTACGGCGTCTCTCATAATCAAATGGCGGTTTTGGGACGTTAAACCCCACAAATCAATCAATCTATAGAAAACTGAAAGGCAAGTGAATAAGAATATGACCCCTTTCCCGTCGAGAACTGCAGTCGACAGTAGATGGCGCACCGCTAGGTGGCGCGGACAGGCAGTTTGGCACGGGCTCGCATGATTCACCGCAAACTTTTGTGGTCGACTGCACATACGTTTTGGCGTTCTAAATGCTTTAATGTATGCGTCATGCAACAGCAGAAGTGCCACTCCTTGATCCGGTTGTAGTCTTAAGGCAATATGTGTTTTAGGGTTTAAGAAGCACGGTACTTTCCGCATAGAAATTTCTGGGTGTCTGCCATCTCCACTCTCGTCTCTTTGGCCTCCAAGCACAAGAGCACATTTATCATCCTAACACAAGTGTACCTGGTACGACAACAGTCTTTGTAGTTTGCGTTTCAAACCTGCGGACTCAAAATCACCTCGGCCAATTTCGCTACTACGAAATACCTTAGAAGAAGCAGGAATTATACTCGGGACAACTTTCTGTGGCAATGAAGAGAAGGCTATGGAACCAAAGTGGACGTGTGCCACCATTAAATAATATAGTCCCACAAATGCGTGGGAAAAATCATAAAAAACGGCATTACTTTTTTTTCTACAGAATGCTGTTTATAAAGGGACGCTAAATGAACTGAGAGGATATAATTATTTGTTTTGCTTTATGAAGTGTAAGTTCGCGTTTTTCAAGTCTGAAAACGTCACAAATTGTTTAGGTTCAGCTCATAGTCGAAAGGGGAGCCTCACCTTTAGGGGAGCGCGCGTCGCCCTGCAGCTATTCCGACGACTCGTCAAAGAAGTTTGTGTAGAATTTCACTCACAAATGGCTGCGTAATCAGACGTAGCATGTTCTATGCCGTGGTATTATTCGCATACGGCCGTCATTCGAAAAGCGAGTCTATATCCAGACTACTTCGCGCAGAAGTACAAGAGCAGTAGCTCCACTCCCGTAGCTTTCCCTTCATTGCCACAGAAAGTTGTCCCCGATCATAGTCCCAATTGCATACAATGGCTGTCGAGTTGTACACAAAGTTTCTCACTCATGGTTCATATTCAGGGCATAAATAGCTGGTCATCCACATTGCATTGGGGTCACTGTGCTGCTGATGTAACGCTCGGAATCACAGAGCGTGCGAAACATTGGCAGTGTATGTTATGATTTCGTTATGTTATGCCTCGTTATGATTTCCTATATTATGTATGAATAGACTGGGAGTCAGCAATTTGCTCGGAGCTCAGCTGCCAGTTTCACAGGACGCGGTAATCGAGAGGCAAGGGACATGCCTGTAAACGCCTTTCGTCTTGACCGTGCAAGCTAAAGCGATATCGCGACCATATTATAACTAAAAAGTATACGTCACGCTCCCTTAGGTCTCTTGAACTTATCTTTAATATCAACATGTAAGGCCAGTTCAAAAGAAAGAAAAACGGTGAGAGAAAAGCACGAAATCTTTTGAAATAGCAGGAAGCAGCGTATACACCTGACTGATCGACAATGTCGCAACAGCGCCTCATCATAAAATCTTAACAGCTCTTTTTATTCTGCATTCACGCCTTCCTGTATCTACAAGTGCAAGGCCAGGGCCGTACCCAAAAATTTTTTGGTGGGTGTTTATGTGTGGAATGGTAATTTTGGCAGCTGGTGGGCAATGTCATGGCATGTCAATACTTTAGTATCCTGCGAAAAGTTGTTAGAGCAAGAGAAAATTTCGGGGGGTGGGTGTCAGAACCACCTCAACTCCCACTTACAATTACGGTCCTAAAGTAAGGCAACTGGTCGAACTGTGCAGTTGTTAGTGCACTAGCTCAGCAATTTCACTAACACACTGGATCTGAGCATATGTTTAAAATATATTAGCTTCCGTTTACGGGGCGCTAACAGTTTGCTTTCTTATATTGCAACACCTCCAGCATCGAATGTCTGTGTATGTGAAACTGTTTTCTCACACCCGAATAGACCATACAATAGAGCGCAGTGTCTCCATATCCTGAAGAGCGCATAGCACAACTACCACTTACCATCATATGTGGGAGAGTTCAGTGCGGACGTCACACATGAAGGGATACCAAGGCCATAAAACATGAACGAAGCGGAAGGTTCAGGCTTTATGTCGTGCAGAAGCATAGCTACTTTTGCAGTGTCAGTGTTTGGCCAGTGCTAATGAGCTTTCATTATTTTGTGTACCAGCCTGACTTCGGCCAAGCAGAGCCAACAGCGACGTGCAGTTTCACCAATGACGTTCCTAGTGACATTTTTATTCTGGTCACGTGACTTTTCCGCGCGCGATGGTGATTGTTGTACCATTGTTGCACCATGTATGGAAACGCGCTATTGGGTAATAAAGAGCCGAAGTGTGTATGTTTACAGCTGGTCGATGTCGATTGCTGGTTTCACTGGGCTGAAACACAATGTTCACCTCTCGCAGCCTGCTTCTGAGCCAGATTCGGATCCGAGTGGGCGAGTACGACTTCTCGAGCGTGCTCGAGCCGTACCCGTACGCCGAACGCAGCGCGAAAAAGAAGGTGGTGCACCCCAAGTACAACTTCTTCACCTACGAGAACGACCTGGCGCTGGTCAAGGTGGACGAGCCATTCGAGTTCATGCCACACATCGCGCCCATCTGCCTGCCACCCGACAACGAGTCCGACGATCTGATTGGCCGGAACGCCACCGTCACTGGATGGGGACGCCTAAGTGAAGGTACGCCATACAGAGGTTACACGGTGTGGTTGAGAACTTTTCTGGTTGACAGTGTGCAAAATGGCAACTGCGGCTTCTACACACAATCACAGTTGTCACTGACAACCGATCACTGAGTTATCGAAAATCTAGCAGGCCAGATCCATACGAGCACCTTAACTACCTTCATCTTCTTTTCGTTTGAGAAAACAAGTGCAGCACAAAATACCTGATTAGCAGAGGAGGTGACCTTTCTCCACATATATATCAACGTTGCCCCATTCATTTTCTTCATTCCACTACTCTTCACATACGGTAGCCAACCAGACGTTTTACTAGTTATCGCTGCTTTATCTCTCTTCCTATATTCTTTTCACAAATCTTTTGTCGTTTTGTTGTTTGTATATAGAAATATGCAGAACTTTGTGGAAATAACCTCTATTTTTGTTTAGGTTATATTCTTCATAGCACGCGTGCCTATTTTTCCCACAAAGGCATGTTACTGCAGTCACGCCACTTT
Source organism: Rhipicephalus annulatus (assembly GCA_013436015.1). Classification (NCBI taxonomy): domain Eukaryota; kingdom Metazoa; phylum Arthropoda; class Arachnida; order Ixodida; family Ixodidae; genus Rhipicephalus; species Rhipicephalus annulatus. The sequence goes on along the minus strand of WOVY01011046.1, from coordinate 152,119 downwards.
TAAATTGTATGCGCTAATGTTGTTCGGTTGAACATAGAGGGGCTATGAATCCCTTTTTACTCCATGTCTTCCATAATGCTCGCTGCATGGCGGGCTTACTGAATTAAATGCGTTACTTACACCTTCGTTGTATTACACAAACGTAACGTACCCCATGTCTACTAAGCATCGACAATGCACCTTCATCAGTGTTCCGCATGCCGCGAGATACATTGTATATAGCTGCAAAAGCATACGTACCTGATGAATAAATTTGTCTCAAGAGGCGGCACCGGCAATAGAATCACCTGCATCAAAATTAAATGCAATTACTTTTATGGGCGTCCGGGGATTTGGGGGGGGAGGTAAAAGGGGAAGCTGCAGTTCTGTAGAACTCCGGATAATATTTTTTTTAATGCATGAAGGAGAGAAGTGTAAATTTAAGAGCTCGTTTTTTTAGTTAGGCACAATATTAGTGAGAACTAACAGACAATGATGTCAAGGAAAGTATAGGGGATGCTACTTGAAGTAATTGTATTGTAAATGTGAAAAACAAAAAACGAGGACGAAAAGAAAACGTGCCTCGGGCTAGTTATCTTTTTTTTCTTCGAATGAATGTTACTATTACTTCTAATAACATCCCCTATATTTTCGCCGTCATCACTGTATGTTAGTTATCATCAATATTTTTCTATGCAGTAGCAACGTGCGCACCTACGTTAGTCAGCACACTCATGGTTCACATATCCATGTAAAATAGCCTTTGGAATTTCTGACCGACTCTGCACGATATTACACACAATTGACTAATCTCGCCGGTCTTTACACTCCACTAAATACACCTCCCCTCTCCCCTCACCTTGTGCCTGGATGCCCTTGAGTTCATAACTAAAGTTTTTTGGAATCCTGGAGAAGTGAAGAAGCGTGCACAGTGCTGACAAATTGGTACTTTGTTTCATAAGACTCTCTGACAAGCGACAGTATGGCGCGAGGTTCCTGATTCACAAAGATATTCGTACAATGTTTAAGAGCCTTAGAGCATGAAGGGTTGCGCAAGGCTAATGGAGCAACGTTCGGTAAATTCTGCAGCACCAAGGGTTTTCAGTTGTGGTACAACTAAACAGGAGATATGAAGTGAAAGTAATGCAAGGGTACATTTCAACAACGCAAAGCCATGATGAGCAGAAAATAGGACAATTTTGTGAGAATGTGAATCTAGTACACAATTATCTCCGATAATAGGAACAAAGCGAAAAACGGGAGAAACATTGTTTAACTGTGTCAACGACTTCATGAATTATTGGCGATGTTAGCAGAATTTTCAGAGCGAAAGACTCCACATGAGGAACCTATACTTTAAAAACCGTACAAATAGCAACTACACAAAAAAATGTACTTACGATAAACAAAGAACCAAGTAGATTTCATAATGTGCGGGTATCTGAGAATAACTTAGAATACAGAAGTAAAACGCGAAATAAAAAAAGCAGTGATCATAAACTGGTGATGGCGAAGATCGTGCTCCACTTATAAACAATATAACCAAAATAATCACTAAAAACTGGCTAGCTTACCTGTTGTCTGGGTAAAAACGGACGAATTTATAATTCCGCTTGAGAACAGGCACAAGCCCTCAGAATAAAAAGAAAATAAAGGCGTTATATGAATGAACACTTAACTAAAACTATTCCTGAAGAAGAAAAAACATGTGGAATAGGAGGCAGAACACTAAGAAATAAGTAAGTTTTTGTCAAATTACTAGGATTTCAGAAATGCACCACAAAGGATCAAAGCGCCTACATCAAGAAATAAAAGAGAACTTTTCACCTGTCACAACAAATACCCCAACGCAAAATTGGTAATAGAAAAAACTAACGTTAGGGAAGTACAGGCTGTTAAAAGAAAACTTCGTATGGGAAACACCGCAAAGCATATTATCCAAGATAAATTGCAGCTCTAGAGCACAGAACAAAAGTCCTCTTTCGTAATCATCCCCCTTCGCAATAGTTTGTTATATGACATAGCGATTATGCAAGAGGCCTTTTGTTTTGTTCTGTAAAACTGAAACATAAAGCCCTCCTTTGAATAAAAGCAAAGTCGAACAATACACCAAAGTCCCTAATGTAACTACCGACGAGGGTAAAAAAGTTCAACCCGGCATGCTTACCATTATGTGGGCAAAGAAGGTGGCATATTACTCGAATTTTTCATTCAAGAAACTTTCGCAAATCTACACATCTTGGTCTAAATATTCTATAGTACCCGGTACTACGAACCAATGCCAACAGTTTACTAATACACAACACTGTAGGCGTGAAAGATGGTCTACAGACTGAACAGTCTTCTTTCGGCAGTGCACAATTTAATCACGCAAAAAAATTTTAAATAGGACAAGGGCCACGTTTCCCTTTTTAATCAACATGGAGAGCAAGTATATAAGGGAGCTTGCAGCTGGTTTCGGTTGACGCATACAGAAACATATATGCACGAAAATGAGAATGGAAGAAGCCTTTCGATAGTTAAGCGTAAATTTTAGTGTCATATTACGAGCACCTCTTTCTTGGAGAACTAAACAGAGCATCTGCAGTCGCACACTGACCCACTACTTCACGGACGCCATTCCACTTTGGAAAAAGGGCGTGCTGTAAAAGTGGTGCTGTTTAGGAAATAGATAAATGAAGAAATCCTCGTAAAGTGAACAATAACTGTATTTAACCTACGACTTCCCGGAAGTGTTTGAGCATAATAGTAAATAAAAAGACATTCATTCCAGCAAGGCAAATGAGAAAGTTATCAGTATACGCAAGTACTAATATCTGGCGCAGTAGCAGGCAGCGACTTTGTTAAGGTAGCTTCCATACCGCTATGAAGAACGGTTGTCACTGAATATAGCAGTTTAAGGCTCAAAGATGACATCGTATTTTTCAGCAATCAGTGCGAGCAACTACAAAAAAGATATGGAAGACCTAGACTGTGAAATTGTCAAGTAGGCTTGACCATGAATATGTCTATGACAAATGTAGTGATAGGTGACCCGACGAGAGGGTTTAGATTTGTGACAGACAACTACAACCTTAAATAAAACAGTATGCCTGTGCAGGTAAAACAAATAGATGAGCCTACTGATGTGAAGTAAATTCACTGAATAGGAAGGATGGGCTGATGCTCACGCAGTACACATTTTTATATGACATTCCCAATCTATTTTACGACTGTCACTAATGTGGAAAGTTTACTATCGTTGTATTTTGTCGTTTCTATCGTGTGGCACAAAAACCTTACGAATAACTACGAAACTAGTGAAGAACATAAAGGTCACACAACGTTAGACGCAGCGAAAAAATATGAGAAACTCGCAAGAGACGGGAAGAGAGCAGAGTGAATCAGATAATAGGCAGGGGTAGCTCATAACTTAGTTGATAGTAAGAGAAAAAAAATCTGTAGCTCGGTTGATGACGACTTGAGAAGAACAAAAAGTGATAGTCTAGTAGAGCGTCTGTACGAATATTGAAGGTTGGAAAGCATGGTTGAACACCGTAAAAGGTAAGGTGAAGCTACTAAATTACGAAATTTGTAGGCATTGAACTGAATCAGCTAGCGCAGAATAGGACGGATGGAGACCATTGGGAGAGGATTGCGTACAGCAGCGAGCATGCGTTCTGCAGACGATTGTGATGATGATGAGGAATTACTACTATGATGCTTGAAATGATATTTAAGCACACACAGTATACGTTGTAACTAAGAAGGAGTAACTGACACCTCATATCAGCCTGTTAGTATCTTAGTGCAATGTTGTAGTTAAGAGCCTGTTACGAATTGCTACACTACTCACAGCCTTCGCGCAATTCTGCGCAATTTGTTCTCATTACATATCCCCCAGAAGTTGAGGTCCTAAGAGTGGTGTGTGGTATAGTCTTCCGGGAAGAAAATACCGGTCAACTGGAGGCCACTACATCGTATAGCTAACAAACATAGCTAAAGAAAAACAAACAAACATGATGCTTCGTGGTGTGCAGTTGATTCAAAGCTTCGATAGTAATGTCAGGTAGTGTTAGATGGTATACCGTCAGCTTGGTTCTGCTTCATTGCTCCAAATAATGTTATAATGTAGGGGGCCACATTATATAACTATTTGGTATAAATATACTAAAGCTCATATCATTGACTTCGGACTCTTCAAGCAGATTACTCGGAAAGGCAGACATTACGTCGCAAAAATTTATAGCTTCAAGTTGGTATGTGTTCACTAAAGAGATTGTATTAAATGTAGTTAGAATTTTTAATACTGATACTGAATATTTGTGGAAATGCATAAAATGTTGCTGAGCGGTATTCGCAAAAGTCACTCGACTTGATGCTCATAATGCTCAGTGAGGCTGTTGTTTAAACGAAATATCTTCGGTACCTGATTCGGTCAGCTTCGACCTCAGAAAAGCCTAAGTGGAATTGCTTGATTAGGCCTTGAAAGTTTTCTTTGCGCTCACCTTTTATGTATTCGGCTGAAACAACAGATAACTATAAATAGTTGCAGCATCCCCACTGTTCCAATGAAACACACATTATAGAGTGCAACACATTTTTATCCCAATGAAGCTTAAACAGAATTGCCACTGACTTTAGTGTCAAATTCGCCAAACGACGAGCAAAAAGTCGCGCAAAATCACAATTTTTTTTCAAACTTCGCCGGAAAAGTGGCCACTATACATATGTGCAGTGTGCATAGTAATAAAAATTCCTAATTATGTATACGCGGAGTGCAGTACCATTCAGAATCCTTAAATTATACCGCAGTCTTCTAACGCCAGTCGCGTCACCCGCTTCAGCATGGGAGCACTTTCACGCGCCTACACGAGCAGCATCCATGAATGTTAGCGCAATGTTTGTGATAGTTTCAGAGTGGTTCTTAACTGGCCGCCCCGTACCAACACTTGCTGGACACTTCTTTACGGAGCCGCGGTGGTCTAGTGGCTAAGGTACTCGGCTGCTAGCCCGCAGGTCGCGGGATTGAATCCCGGCTTCGGCGGCTGCATTTCCGATGGAGGCGGAAATATTGTAGGCCCGTGTGCTCAGATTTGAGTGCACGTTAAAGAACCCCAAGTGGTCAAAGTCTCCGAAGCCCTCCACTACGGCGTCTCTCATAATCATATATTGGTTTTGGGACGTTAAACTCCACAAACACCGTCCCTAGCAGACGCTAGGGACGGTGTTCATAGCCTTCCTGCAGATTTAGATAAGCTTATTGAAGTAAAATCATGTGCCCGATAACTGAACAACTTCATTACAAAACAACAAAAATAAATTCGGAAGTACTGCTTAACTGACGCAATGTCTGCACTACGTTTTCTGTACCGGAACATTTACGCTACACAACTGCCTCAATGCAGTTTACGAAGGCGGCCTAAATAGCCGACTTATTCGCCGTATGTTAATAGCAACTATGAAGTCTAGATACTTCATTAGGGGGTACTATAGAGCATTGAAGAAGTCAACAAGCTATTCAGAACAGTTGGAGCTGCGTTTAAAACGTGCGGCCTAACCTTAATCTATCCACTTCATAAGCGAAACTTTAAAAAAAATCTTGAAGCTCTTTAAGCCCTTAAAGAACTGCTTCGTGGGCCTTGAAGCCCACGAAGCAGTCCGTTGACTTAAATTTCGCTGGGAGGTTGCTGACAGACGAAACAGTGAACCAGTGCCTCCGGAATATAGGTATCGTACAGATGTCGTGAATTCCGCTTAAAGCTCGCCTTCCACTGGTGGGTCTAAAATTACAAAACATAAAAGAAAAAGCGTCGTCATCCATTCGTTTTGAAGACACCGAGTATAGAACACATAACTCAGTTGAGACCTAAACCAAAAATTGCCAAAAGTTCGCCATGTCACCATCCGTAACTTTTGGCCACTGCGTACCTCACATGTTCGCCAATTTGGCGAAAAGTAGCCACCAGTGGCAGCACTGAATGCCACCTTCCCGAAATCTCAACCTCGCCGTACAAATGAAGTGCGCGCATGCAATTCCTTCTGAATCTGCGACGTCGATATGCATAGCCTTCAGGATCTCTTTCAGACGCGGGCAGGCTGTCTGATCCTTTCCGGAATGAGAAACAGGAAGAGAAATTAAGGAAAAGAGCCGTTCTTGTATATGGCACTGGTCGTGTGGTTCGCGACACCTCGGCGGCTTCCTTGATGTGCGACGTACTTTCGAGAAAGAAACAGCGGTAAACATTACTTTGGTTTGCCCTTAAAGCACTGTGTGTTGTCAAACGGGCTCACCAGTTGCCCCTCGGAGCCGGCACGTTCTTTGAAGATGGAAAGCGCGTAGTTTACAATTGTTAGCCGCCTCCTTGGTTCAGGCCGCTCGGTACACCACAGAGACGCAAAACACTCGGCATCGGCGCTTTCTACCAACTTCCTACGTGCTCAAGATCGCCCCTCATCAACCCCCTTAGTATTCGCCCGAAGTTGACGATCTGCGGGATTGTAGTGTTCGTCCTCATAAGTGCCGCCATCACTGACTTTGTGGGGACGGGCGCTCATTCAGGCCTCCCCACTTTCATTTTTTTTTTCACTCAGCAGTTACCCAGGTCCTTCGTGTCGGCGTCGCATTCACCGACCCACTATGCCTCGGGGAGGAAGACGATGGTCCCTTTGGCGCAGCGACGTTGCCGCCACGCGCCTGCGGCTTCCATTGTTAAGCGTCGTATATCGGTGTCCTGTTCTTGACGGCAGCCAGCTTGCAAGAAGGATAGAAAGAAGTTCACCCCTATCGGAAAAAAAAAACGAATGGTGGGCATGGTGGAAACCACCACCCACCATTATAGTGGATTAGTGTAGTGGGTGAATGGTGGGAAACACCCACCATGGCGCATGGTGGGTATGGTGGGTGCTGCAGTGCCGGCAACACTTGAGCGCGAAATGACGTCATAATCACCGTGACGAGCTGCCACAAAAAATAAAAACAAATTCTATAAAAACAGTACAACAAACACCTGTCCCGTAAAAAGAAAAAACAAGGCGCCACGGAGGATCGAACGTGCAACCTGCGGATTCCCATTCAAAGACGCTAACCATTGCGCCACACCAACATGACGTTGTTTAGGTGTTAAATACTTAGTTGGCATACAAACTTACGGTTCAACTTAAGTTATGTTTGTCGTGTACACAACATAGACAAGATCTACACCTGCTACTAAAAATTGCACATTTAATAAACACAAGCAAATGCGGCCTGTAATGATTGCCACTATGTTAACGGCACTAGTGCTATTTTTTTTTTACAATTCACAACTTCAAGAAAAAAACCAAGTGAACTGAGGAGCAGCAACAGTTTACCGGCGGGGTCTGCCAAGTTTAATATCCGTTTCGCGCTCGTTCTAAAGGGTGACATCTGCTCACGCTTTATGACGCCTCTAGGCTCATTCCATAGATACGCCCACCTAATTTATTTGATTGAGTATTGGGATGCTTTTCGCGCAATGTAGAGGGCGGTCGCGCCAGCGCAATGCTGTAGCTTTTTCGCTAAAGCAACTTCATAACTGCTTGGCCAAAACGAATGCAGTGTGCCGGAAACATTACGCTTCATGTTGGTTCACCAAGCATACGAATTGCCACGTCTGAGTTCTCGTACAAAAGCTAGAGAAGTGCCGGCGAGTGCGACCGGCGGCTGTCAGTGAGAAGACATTTAATTACGTTCTCTGGGAGTGCTTTAATCGCGTGGCATCGATGTTTGTTGCTTCTTGAGCGGACATTATACACAATGAAAAATGGTTCATTTAGGTTAATTGATGCCATGGCTGCGCTGTATTGTCATACTTAATCGTCGAAATCGTGTATTTTGAAACCCGGAAGCACGGATAACACAATTGTACGGGCTCGGTTGGTAAGCCTAACTTTGATGGAAATCATGGTGGTAGAACATGTAGTGTACTGATCCCAGATTGGTACATTATATAAGTTGCCCGCCATTATAAGCCCACCCATCATCTGCTTACTGCTTCCCAGCATTATCGCGATGGTGGACAGAGCTTCTCAGCTTGGTACACCATGTGGCCCACCATAACAAGCAGCACCCATCATCTGCTTAGTGCTTCCCAGCATTATCGCAATGGTGGGAAGAGTTTCTCAACTTGGTACACCATGTAGCCCACCATAATAAGCACCACCCACCATATGCTTAGGGCTACCCAGCATTATCGCAATGGTGGGCAGAGTGTCCCATTATTGCCCACTATCTAGCCTCTGCTTTCCACCACCATTTCCACTTCACCCATCATCTGTACACCATATTACCCAGTATGCCCCGGCATAACCACCATATTTTCCACTACGTCCCACCATAGCCATCATAATTTCCACCATGCCCACTATTATTTCCACTACGCCCATCATGTTTTCCAGTATCCACCATGGCAATTTTTCTGATAGGGACGTCTTGAACGTATGGGATTATCCCTCCCTGGATAATCCCATACATTAGGACCAGGAGGTAAAGCCTTTTAGTCCTGTCATGGGCGTACTGGACATGACGATGGTTATAGCGCGAAAACAAAACGATGACACAGAGACAAGAAGGACACGAAAGACACGAGCGCTTCTGTCGTGTCCTTCTTGTCTCTATGTCGTCGTTTTGTTCTCGCGCTATAACTATCGTCATGCCATACCAACTAGCCCAAGCTGCCACACGTACTGGACAGCCAGGAATCGGCGGCTGCGCCCGTTTGGCTTAATCATCTCCACAACCCGTTCGCGGAAAATGCCAGGGCTAAGCAATCCAGAGCTCCGGAGCATTCGCTCAAGCGCGCATACTTCTTTCTTGCATGCCATGCAAATTGCATCCATGTTTTTTATGTCTAAGAGTAGGACTCATCTTTTCTTCCCTGTTTTCTTTCCTTTCCTCCTCTCCCGTTTTGCTTTTTTCGCTCTCTTCCCAACAGATTGAGTGGGCATTGTGTCCACCAAGGTGGCAGTTGCCCGCTTGCTCTCTCCATTTTTTATTTTTGTCTTCGTGTATATGCAAATCACATAAATAAATAAATGTGATAATTTTCTGTGTTGATAGGTAACAAATCTATGTTTAAGTGCCACCGCTTCCGCTCTGTTTAGTACAAAGTGAGGAGGTGTGAACTCTCTTCTTCCCAGGTAATAATGTTTGATGATTTCATTGTATGTCGTGCGGGTATCACTTTGTAGATCATTTAATCCGGCAGAATCAAAACGTTCCTTACGATCATTGTGAAGACGTGCTGCCTGTTCCGCAGCGCCACAGTGTTCTGGGCAGCAAAGGCGGCCGCCATGGAGTGGCACGTGACACACGAACCCAAAGTAAAAGTAGTATTAGTAGCAACAATAACAACAACAACAACAACAACAACAACAACAACAACAACAAGAAGACATTTCTGGGGTTTCACACTCCGAAACTACGACATCATATTGAGGTACTCCATAGTAAGAATATTCAAAAAATCAAAACCCAAAAATAGCCACAGGGGCACGTCTGCTCGGCTGCTCTACTTTGGAGGCGCAACGCTCCTCAGTGGCGCGCGCCCGGGCAGCGGTCATCTCCAATCATGTGCTGGTTTAGGGGCTGTTACTCATGCGCACAGGATCTCTCAGTGCATTTGAGAATGAAATGTTTAATATCACCACCATCACCAAGAATAGTCTTGAGACAATAGCGTTACAGCGTCCTTTCACTCCTCAAAAGCGTCGCAGAGGCCGTCCAGCGCCGTCTTGCGTACGCCTGCGAAGACGGAGCTAGGAAACCCTTCAATACTAACCACGCGGCTCGTATTCAAGCACCACGCTCAACTTCAAGCTTAGCTGAAAGTGTAAGCGGCCTCCAGTCGTTGATATGAAAGTATGCATATGTCCACTAGACGCTCGCAGCTAAAACTTCCAGTCTAATTTGGTCGTTATACGCAGACAACTTTACACAACAGTATGCGCATTTACAACGTTATACAACGTTATACGCATATAATTTTTGAGACGCTGAAGCAGTCTTCACGTGAGCCGTCTACAGTGACTCCACCATACATTCAACGTCCATTTCTGCAAAGTATAAGGGCATATACCAATGACGAAAACCCCACTACCAATATACAAAAAACACTGAAGAAAAAAGCGATTTCTCTCGTATTAGTTAATGATTATTTCATATTTCCAGAATCATCACGCTTGCTGCGAGAAGGCGTTTTGTAAGCGAGAAAACGCGCTAAGTTAAATGCGTGCGGCGACGTTATCTTGAAGTTGCCAAACTGCTCTGACGCCATTGATCTCTAAGGCGTCCACTGTCCGCTCGTTCAAATCAATAATAATGTTTTCTGAGGGACCCAAACACTTTCCGTTTAGTCATTGCGGCCAAAATACGAAAGGACTCATTAAAATCCGCAATACGTGAAGGTTTCCAAGCAAAACTTAAAATGAAACAATGACCTTGATTTTATGATGGTTATAGTCGTTAGAATGGCGTCTTCAGAGCTTAATTTATCTGTCTTCAGCAATTACTTCTTCCCGTTTAGTTTCCCTTTATTTGTTCTTGTCTTTGTGGAGATGAATTGACTGCGCCGTTCGTTTGTGCGCTATAAGCGTAGACTGAATACGTAAAACTATAACAATTTTCGTAGTGCCAAGTGCCTGTGTACAAAGCGGGAACATTGGCATCATTAACCCCAAGTCTCGCTCTAAAACGTCAACGTGTTTCAACATAAATGCTATAAACTGGAAATGCCTGCTCATTATTACAGATAACGGTGGTGTTTATATAGAGGCTGCCTTCGTTGGTCTTCATCTTACATGGAGCTGCTAGCAAGTATATCAGCCACTTTATCAACCATGCCGCTTTCCTTTTCTCTCTCCCCCTTGTGTAGGATAGCAAACCATATGTTTTAGTTCTGATACCTGTTTTCTCTGCCTTTGTAATCTCTATCTTCCTCATCACTTTTTATATAACATGTATAGTCGATAAACTGTGTGCCAGCCAAATTTAACATCAGATAAAGCTATCAAATCAATCCATGTTAAGCCTTTGTGTGCCACCAGAGTGCCTTGAAATATATTTGAAAGGCTGGCACTTTACTTCATGCTGGAGTAATGTGCGAGCACGTCCACGCAAGTGTATATAACATCACAGGACATATTAGCAGAATGGCATTAAAGCTCGCCATTGGCATGCCTTAAAATCTATTTGAAATGTAGGCTTTATTCTATACTGGAGTAATGTCAACATTTCAAGTCGATTTTATGGCAAAGAATTGACTTCGCCGCTATGCGCTGCACATGTGGGGTTGCTGGGATAAAATAGATTACAAAGGATATATTTTATGCACATTGCTCATTTCAGTTCCATTGAATTTTTCGTGACTTTGAACATCGGTCATTGCCGACTTTTCAGCTATAGGCCGAGTACAGGTTGTTAGCTTGGATGTACATTGCAATTGTCATGACTGCTGATGGGAAAACGGCTGCTTGTTGGACTGAGTTAGACTTATAAATCGATTTGTTTTAATCCATTCCAAGGTATCTAACTATCAAATCAAATCAAATCAAATCATTTATTTCCCAGAAAGAAACAGGGAAATAAACTGACGCAACTTGACGATATCAACTTGAATAGCTGCAACTTGACGTTATCGTGATTGAAGAGACCCGTCATTTCCATCAGCTAGAAACATTCAAGATTTCAGTGCTCGCGAAAGATGTGTGCGAACGCGAGTACCAAGCACAGAACTCCACTCTGTTCAGTACATCTAATGTGAGGACACTATAATGCATATTTGTACAGATTTCTATTGCAACAATGATGATAATTCTTCACTGTTTTGTGCAATAACATGAAATATTGTAGACCACTTCGCGGGCTGAACCCACATTAACTATAAAACGCAAAGCCTTCCAAAAAAAAAACTAAAAAATTTTGCAGTACGAGTATGAATTCACATCCCCTTTTAGATTGTCATAAATGTATTTCAAACCAAGAAGCCAGCCGCCACCGAAGGAAGTTTTGATGGAAATTTAAAAAAAGTACAAATAAGCTGTTCCGTACGCTGGTAACTGCTACCCTTCAACACGCAGCCGTTGTTACTAAAACTGCTTATCAACAAAGAAATATTATTATTTATTATTTCCAGTGAGAATACCGTTCAGCCTCACCTCTTCTTTCGTTTCAGATTTGATGCGCTAAGTGCCCTTCGCGGTTGCATTGGTGTGTACATTCTCTCTGAGTATGTTTTAAGATATGCCTATTGGCAGCATTATGTCGAATTCAGATAAGCTTCATCGGCTTTTGTAATGCTCTCCTTCATGTTATCTTTGCAGGGGGAAAGGACTAGTCGACATTATATTACATAGCAAGCGTCTTGTTTCATGTAATAGCAAAATAAGACATTAGGTTACTCAGTTTCTATATCAGACGTGGATGTGATCAACGCAGTTTTATGAACAAATAAAATTGGTCCATCTTCCCAAAGGGAACCCTGATGGTATGCGAGGCAGCAGCGTTGTGCACTCATGGCATTGCGGGTTGGACGGCGCTAACGCGTGTGCTGCGGTGAGCGCTGGAAGGTTCGTTTGAAGAGATGGCTGGTGTATGGCTTGTAGGTGACACGTACAGACATGTTTCAGCGCGTACATTGGGCGTGCGTCAGGGATATCATCCGTGTACCGACGAGTCGGCGGTGTAACGAGCGGAAGTCAAAGCAAGTGTTGCATGCGAACGAAAGAGGTGGCCCCTGCGGGTGTCGCGGTGAGAGTGCGGCAGGCGGAGAGACTGACGTCGGAGCGCGTTTCGAGGAAGCATGACGTAAATGCGCAGGAGCGTTGGGACCTGCTTGGCACCGCGCCAACACCTGTGGCGCGCGATGCGCTCGTACCTAGGGATAGCGTTACACAGGCTAGTTAAAGGTCTGCTTCGCATCTTGAATGTTAATATCGGACGCTGTTATAGGTGCTTTTTTATCTCGTTTAAAGAGACGCTCACTGTAATAATATTCATAACCTGTATTATTCCTTGTCGGGTCGTTGCCCCATTTTGAATGTTCGTACTAAGCTACGCCATTATTTCTGCAGGTGGCGTGCTCCCGTCTGTGCTGCAGGAAGTCAAGGTGCCGATCGTCAGCAACGAAAAGTGCAAGAACATGTTCCTTGCAGCTGGAAGGCACGAATACATACCCAACATCTTCATGTGTGCTGGCTTTGAAGAAGGCGGCAGGGACTCATGCCAGGTAAGTGGTCATCGTCAGACACACTAGAATCTTTTGTTTTTGTTAGCCGCACACTTACAACCCGTCACCAACCCAACAGACTAATCAACTGTTGAGTTTTCTAGACAGTCTGCAAGGAGCTGATTATTTGGACTTAAGAACCAAGTGAATCAACTTAAGCAATTCGTTTAATTATCTTGCTGTGTATTTAGGGCTATGTGAACGGTTGTGAAATATTGATGTATATATCGTTCGTTCACCTACGAAAAGCCTGGACAAGTGCTACACATATTGAAGGACCGTATTAACATTGTCATTTTGACGTACCATTGACTCGCTTACATGTTTTTTTTTGCATACCTACCCCTCGTTTCAGGGTAGTTGCTTCAAAAGAAATTTCTGGATTATTCGATCCTATGTCCGAGACACTGGTTGCTAAGTCAGACAATTAAATTCTGAAACCGCAAACGCCTTAAACAAACCTAATTGTCTTTTTAATGCAAATGGTACCAATACACCACCACAGGGAGAACTGGGGAAAGAGCCACAGTGTTTTAATTTTTAGGCTAACGTTTTGCTCTTGCCTTCAATTACCTTTGAGGGTGTACCAGTAGCTCGTCTTACCAGAGCAATTCTTCATCAAGTTTCTTTTGTAGCATCATTGCCTATTCCGAAGCCTATACAAGAAGCATGTTGTCGCATATGGTCTATTGCCCCTTTGTTAATCTGAATCATCCGTCATTTGCATGTGTGCCCCAGCCGTGATGGTCTAGTGGCTAAGGTACTGGGCTGCTGACCCGCAGATCGCGGGATCAAACCCCGGCTGCGGCGGCTGCATTTTCGATGGGGGAGAAAATGCTGTAGGCCCGTGGGGTCAGGTTTGGGCACACGGTAAACACCAGGTGGTCAAAATTTGCGGAGTTTTGCACAACGGCGTTTCTCATATTTAAATGGTGGTTTTGAGACGTTATACACCACATATTCAATCAATCATTTGCATGCTGACATAACTTGTGTGTATTGTTTGTTCCGACATCAAAACACAGATTTTTAGAATCGCATGTTTCGTCGTTCTAAAGCATAGCCGGCGTATCGTAAAATAGTCAGCTTTGTAGCGCTAATTTTCGTCCTTTCACTTTGGTTTTCTTTCAGTAAAGTAAAAAGTTGGGCGAGTTGGTGCTGGTTCATGATGATAAGGGGCGCGAAAAAAACGACACACAACAGAGAAGAAGTACACGGGACGACGCGCTACTAGCAACTGGAATATTTTATTCAGGAAACACCATTTATACCGCAGTGACATCAAATTTAACCCAACGAATCGACCAAAAACTAAAACTACATGCATGCCTACAAGTAACGTTGCAGATAGGCTATCTCCCCTTCCTGCAGACTGATAGAGGGGTGGCTGATGCAATCTGGCCCCTCCCTCTGGATAAAGAGGGCTTCTATAATCTCCCTCTCCGCTGAGCCCCTGTGCCTGTAGATTACAGTTGTCTGCTCAAATGCAGGCTTACAGTTACCCTGATCGCACCCTCTGCAATGCATCGCCAGATGCGTGAACGGCCTTCCTATTAAAGAGCTGCTGTGCTCTCGCAACCGCACGTTGAGGCATCTACCAGTTTGTCCTATGTATGCCTTGCCGCACGGCAGTGGTATTCTATATACAACACCACGTGCGCAAGGAACGAACTGCCTTACGTGCTTAATGGCACATCCTCTTTTTTCACACTGCTTTGGCCTACCTGTCTTCTTACCAACCGCTGAGCAGATGCGGCCCACCTTGTTTTCTGCGGAGAACACGAGATCCACCCCATACCTCGAAGCCACTCTCTTAAGGCCGTGCGAAAGCCAGTGGATATACGGGATTTTTGACACTCTTTTTCTTCCCTGCGGGACATTCTTGGCTAGACCTGTCCCAGGCCGTTGCTTAATGGACTTTTTTATTTTTTCGCAAGCAGCAGCTAAAACACTATCAGGAAACGCCGCGTCTCTTAGTCTTTCCACCTGCGCGAAAAAACTTGTCTCCATAAGATGTGGGCATGATCTGTCCAACGCCGATTTTAGGCACGTCATGGCAATGCCATTTTTTACTAGGCGAGAGTGCCCAGAGCTGTAATCAAGAAGCGGCTTCGCGGTCCTAGGGGAAAACATCCAACACACGTGTTTTTGTTGGAATGACAGCTGCAAATCCAGAAAACGCAGCTGTCCATTCTTCGGCACTTCGCACGTGAATGTCAAGCCCCGCCCCTTATTACCAAACACACTGAGCACTTCATCAACTCTGCTATCAAAGTTGGCTGAATTAATCAACAGCAAATAGTCGTCCACATATCTGTACACTTTCTGGACCAAACCATCAAGGCCAGTTACAAGATCGTTGTCAACTCTGGCTAAAAAAATGTTGCTCAGTACTGGAGCCACTTTGGATCCAATACAGATCCCTGATCTCTGCACAAAGTTCTTACCCTTCCAGCCGACGTACGTGTGTTTTATGTAAAAGAACAATAGTTCTAAAAAACTTTGAACAGAGATGCCGCACTTGGTCACAAACTTCACTTCATCATTGTTGCCAATGCACTCTTTCACACTAGTCATCAGTTCATCATGAGGCAGTGAATATATTATTCACTGCCTCATGATGAACTGATGACTAGTGTGAAAGAGTGCATTGGCAACAATGATGAAGTGAAGTTTGTGACCAAGTGCGGCATCTCTGTTCAAAGTTTAGAACTATTGTTCTTTTACATAAAACACACGTACGTCGGCTGGAAGGGTAAGAACTTTGTGCAGAGATCAGGGATCTGTATTGGATCCAAAGTGGCTCCAGTACTGAGCAACATTTTTTTAGCCAGAGTTGACAACGATCTTGTAACTGGCCTTGATGGTTTGGTCCAGAAAGTGTACAGATATGTGGACGACTATTTGCTGTTGATTAATTCAGCCAACTTTGATAGCAGAGTTGATGAAGTGCTCAGTGTGTTTGGTAATAAGGGGCGGGGCTTGACATTCACGTGCGAAGTGCCGAAGAATGGACAGCTGCGTTTTCTGGATTTGCAGCTGTCATTCCAACAAAAACACGTGTGTTGGATGTTTTCCCCTAGGACCGCGAAGCCGCTTCTTGATTACAGCTCTGGGCACTCTCGCCTAGTAAAAAATGGCATTGCCATGACGTGCCTAAAATCGGCGTTGGACAGATCATGCCCACATCTTATGGAGACAAGTTTTTTCGCGCAGGTGGAAAGACTAAGAGACGCGGCGTTTCCTGATAGTGTTTTAGCTGCTGCTTGCGAAAAAATAAAAAAGTCCATTAAGCAACGGCCTGGGACAGGTCTAGCCAAGAATGTCCCGCAGGGAAGAAAAAGAGTGTCAAAAATCCCGTATATCCACTGGCTTTCGCACGGCCTTAAGAGAGTGGCTTCGAGGTATGGGGTGGATCTCGTGTTCTCCGCAGAAAACAAGGTGGGCCGCATCTGCTCAGCGGTTGGTAAGAAGACAGGTAGGCCAAAGCAGTGTGAAAAAAGAGGATGTGCCATTAAGCACGTAAGGCAGTTCGTTCCTTGCGCACGTGGTGTTGTATATAGAATACCACTGCCGTGCGGCAAGGCATACATAGGACAAACTGGTAGATGCCTCAACGTGCGGTTGCGAGAGCACAGCAGCTCTTTAATAGGAAGGCCGTTCACGCATCTGGCGATGCATTGCAGAGGGTGCGATCAGGGTAACTGTAAGCCTGCATTTGAGCAGACAACTGTAATCTACAGGCACAGGGGCTCAGCGGAGAGGGAGATTATAGAAGCCCTCTTTATCCAGAGGGAGGGGCCAGATTGCATCAGCCACCCCTCTATCAGTCTGCAGGAAGGGGAGATAGCCTATCTGCAACGTTACTTGTAGGCATGCATGTAGTTTTAGTTTTTGGTCGATTCGTTGGGTTAATTTTGATGTCACTGCGGTATAAATGGTGTTTCCTGAATAAAATATTCCAGTTGCTAGTAGCGCGTCGTCCCGTGTACTTCTTCTCTGTTGTGTGTCGTTTTTTTTCGCGCCCCTTATTATCATGGTTTTCTTTATCACACGTACGTATTTGCTGTATAACACCTTTGAATTCTGTGTATACCCTGCATGAACTATAGAAAAGGATTTAAATCTTGTCTCACATATTTTCGAACATTAAGATATGGCCTGTGCTGTGACATGTGTCTTAAAGGAGTACAGAGATGATTTGAAGACACCGGATAGGGATATTTCGTTTGCTTGGTATACAGTGTCAATGCTCTGCGCACACCGGAGTTAGGGAACGCGTATGAAATGTTTTACCTTTATTTTAAAGTTTTCCCAACTGAGCATCTGGAAGCCAGCTCCAATGAAATATACATTATCCCGACGAGTGAAGACCGTCTCTGAATTAGCAATTTCAGCGTCCTGTGCGCAGTCACAATCTCAAAAATCGCAGTCGGAGGGACTGGATGACAATTCCCTCGTTGTTTGCAGATGACCGATTTGCCACTGGTACGTTGCCAGTTGCTATCTTCCCATGACGTCACACCGCTTTGACACGTTGCAGAGAAGCTACTCCCTCAATATTGGAACAGAAAGTGTATTTTTCAGGTAGCGGAAATAAAATATATTCAATGTATCTTCAAGCACCACATTGCTCGTTTTAGGTTTCTCGACACCAGTGCTCTTGTTTCGAGCAACAATCCAAAGATTTTAAAAATCATGTCAGTACTCCTAGAAGCACTTTTGGCACAATGTCTGCGGTTTCTTTCAATTGTCTTGTTTTAGTAAAATCGTGAGGTATTTGAGAATGGGGCGATTTGTGAGATATACCCAGAGCTTGGAGTCGTAATCTCGGCTATAGCTCATTAAACAAAAGCAGAAATGTTTTCGCCCATGTCAATTTTTTTATAAATCATGTCATGTTTTGAATGGTAGCTTTTACCAATTTCTTTTCTAAACGCTGCTTTTTCTGTTCTGTTGCAATGTTCTAGCCTTTTTTACTTTTATTTTGAGAAGTGATTTCCTATTGCGACGTTAGAAAAAATATTTTGGGTCTCTAATTTTGTGTAGAGATGTAAAAATGAATGATTTTCAGTTCATTGAACATGATGCTGACCTCCAAATTTGTTGTCATAATATAATAATAACTTCTCTTGACCTTCATCTAAAGTTTTAGTTATTTTAACCATTTCATTAAAGGTTATCACAGGTGTCAAGCAGGGATTTGTTCGTTCTATATAGTTATTGATATTATGTTTCGAATAAGTGCTCAGAAAGTGAGATAAAGAAAACCTACATGAAGTTTTGAAGCAGTCTCATGCACTTTCGCCATTTCTTTTACATATAATAGGCGTTTGCGTGAAGCAGGGACATGAACGAATCCGTTAAATAACCTCAATTATTGTTTTAGTGGTTTGCATGAAATCAAATTAAATATCTTACGCGCATAAGCGTGCTCAGGGTTTCCCTTGAAAGGGGGGGAGGAGGGGGGGCTGAGGTTTGTCGCAGCGCTGCCCTCCTGTCATGTCAATGTATGGGGGCTGGCTTTGCACCTCCCTCTCTCCCTCTGCCTCCCCCTCCCCCGGGTACGCTCACCTATGCTCACGCATTAAGTCATATGTATGGCTGAAATTAAATATTACATTTGGTCCGGTAACCAAAAGCCAACGCGTGGAGCTGTACAAGCGTTGGAAGCTTGATGAACTACAACAATTCTTTGAAGGTGGTGAAGTCCATCAGAAATATATCAAGTCATAGATGAACGACAAGATCTTTTGTGAAAGTAGCCGTTACAGATCATAGCACGACACAGGATTCTTACAAATTCGGCAAGGAAGCCTCACCATTTGTGTCAAAGCTTTCCACATTGTGTACAAAATTGCTTGCATTTTTTTTAGTATTTAATTACGTATGGTGTACATCTCATAAAAGGACTGTAGATCTGCACTGGTGTGCGACCAACCTACAGCTTCAGTTTTCCACATCAAAATAAAGAAAAAAAACAGGTTCTAAACACATACAAAACACTCCCAAAATAACCATAATCTAAAACAAACGTCCCCTAAATTTATCTCAATTTTTATTTATACAGTCGTGCTCAGTATGGCTTGCAACATGCGAAGGCCTGGCCCCACGTGAATAAATATTATGTACGGCTTCAACTTCCCCTCATTTCAGCAACAATTGACATTTTTTCTATCTGGAAACATGCCGAAGTGAGGGCGCAGCTTAGTTGTAGAAATAATGTAGTCGAGCGTTATCCTGTACCACGTGAGGCTTCACGCTCCCGTGTTGCAAGTCTTAGCCAGTGGGACTGTACATTTTTTTTCGATTGAAGCTGTCTACAAAAGAATGACCGTGAACAATGTCGACGTGTACATTAGCATTTGTATCGTGCGCAAATTATCGCGCCGACGCAGGTTTCATGCTGGGCCTCACTATTGTTGTGATTTATAGTTCTAACCACTAATTAATTTTATAACTACGAACTTACGCCAAATATATTGCTCTCATATACTATGGATGCGCACTGACACTTCTGGCAAATGTTTTTCTTTCTGCACGATCGTGAATGTTTTTTTGCACGGGCGTGACATTTTCTTACGAAGGCTTGCCGCTTTTCTTATTCAACAGCACACAAAGTCGGCAGAGCTTTAGCTTGTATGTAAACATGATGCCCTTTGTGAAATACCATCAAGTAAAAATGGTTTACCGTAGCTACTTCTATTGACTGTTACTTTAGCCATTAAGTACATAAAACTAGTGTGTAGTGGCCTGCAATATTGTATACTGCAGTGATCGTAGCGAGTGACGCTAGAGCATAATCGCCAACATGCACGCATTTCAAAATATTGCTTCTGAATAAATCACTAACACAAAAATATTGTAAACCTAGTTTAATTGGACAATGTACGCGCAAGATGTAGTTTCCCGTTTTGCAAGTGTTCGCTCAAGGGTCCGATAACCCTGAAACACGAATTTTCACACGTCAAAAAGGAGAAAAATAAGCTAGAGCTCTTAAATGTATCTGAATAGATAGCAATATTAGCTTCTCTTAATGTCATAGTCTCCAATTCCATTTGCCAAGTCATGCACACTCGGCCGGCACCAGTGCAGTGTCCTCATGCTCAGCAGAGTAGCACCATTGCCTCTGGGTTGCTGCCAAGAGCTATAGTGACTTACATATTCTTGTGAACATTCATATAGCGTGGGGTTCACATTCCCGTTACTTGTCAAAATGCTTGTGACAGTTTATAAGTGTCCTGTCAATATGGCGATCGAAAGAACATGAAAACTACGAAAAAGGCACGTGGATGCATCGTAGTGACATTCCTTTTGGCTAGATATTCGTTTTGGCCTTACATGGCATTTCTTTTAGAATAAACATATAAAGTTGCTACCAAGGCACGTAGTGGAGTTCTAAGCATTTATTATTTCTAAAAAGAAACAGCCGTGTGTATGAACATATCTGAGTAGTGTCATTTCTTCATACAGTAGAAATCAAGCAATGATCAATATTCTAAGAAAACGCTGCTGCACTCTGAAGTCATGTGTATGTTCTTAGCAAGGTCTTCCGAATTTGCATAAAATGATATGGCCATCCCGATTTCTGCGACTGTAAACAAATTCAATGCTGCACTTACTCCTAATAATTTTGTACCTGAAACCTTTAACATATCATATACAGCTTCTGGTGCTCACAGCTACTTTCTACTCCTCGGCTCAATCTTGCAGGGGGATTCCGGAGGCCCACTGCAGATACAAGCCAAGGACGGCCGATGGTTCTTGGCTGGCATCATATCGTGGGGTATCGGATGCGCCGAGCCCAACCTGCCGGGAGTCTGCACTCGGATATCCAGGTTCAAGGAGTGGATCATCAAGAGCACCACCTGACCTCTGACAACGCGACAGTCGTGGTCGTCTCACAGTTTCAGTGCACCACCTATCGTCTCCGCTATCGAGGCGGAAGTTTTGTCATGCGCCGCAGGACGACGTCGGGCATCATTTCCGGTCTGCAGCGTTGAATGGACAACTTGACGTCGTCAAGAGACGCAGGCACTGCTAGTTTGTTTTGCGTCACCGAAGAGCGTGGTGAAACAGACCGCCCTACACAAGTCAGAATGCAATGCACCACCTGTTCTGTTTTTTTCTGTTTCTTTTTTAAATCTCGTTACATTACGCAGAACACTTGCCATGACATTCGTGAATGGCTCTGTGAAGTGACTGGAAGACGTGTGCAATGCTGCGCAGAAAACTGCTTCGATTCTATTTCCACGCATTTATTTGTGCTGTGACCCACATAGTTATTCAACAACTGACGCTTCACGCCTCATCCACGCTGTCGGATATGCACAAAGTTGTAAGTAATACACCCGCGAAGTGCTTCGTTAAGTTAAACAATCAACATCGTGAGTAATGAACCTAATATAATAAAGGAAATATGTCGCACGGAGTTAAAGAGTTGATACACGTAGTTATAGCGTATGAAAAATCAAAACTGACATGTTTCCACGCGTTCAAATGAAGGGAGGAGTAGAAAATGTTACGGTGGTTCGAGGAAAAAGCAGTAAATGATAATCAGAATAATGTTGAACACCTGCAGACCATATTCATGAGCACATCAGGCTAGCTGTAAATAAAAACGTGCAAAAAAACTCTCAAAAAGCATATATAGGATTACTCTCGACAAAAAAAAAATGAATGAATGAAATGCCACCAGCGCAACGGGAAGAAAAAAGATCATATCAACACAAAAGCTGTAGAGGAAGTGGGGAGCAGTTATTCGCCCACCCTGTATAGTGACGCTCGAATTGACGGGTGGATAAGTGCTATAGCGTGCTAAGCGTGCAACCTGCTTGATGTCTATGGAGAGAAAGAAAATCGCCATCTGAAAACGCAGTGGCACCGCTCCCCTCCTTCTATCACTTCCTTCTCACCCATACACTTCTTTTGCTTGCCCTCGCTTCCCTTTTTTTTAGCTCCTTGCTATATTATAAAGCATACGTTGATGTCATGCTTCACCTCATCATTCGTCTTTTTTATCCGCCTCAATTTCTATTCCTACCCCTAGCTGTACTGTCCTGCACACGGCTATGCTACACTTCCTCCATTCCCCCGTGACCCTCATTCCTCTTGCTACACTGTACTACGCATGGTCATGCTGCGCTTTATCCTCCCCCTCCAATTTTCTCCTAACCAATCCCCCCCCCCCATCACTGCCTACTCCTCACCCTCACTTTTCCTCATCTTGCTATACAGCAGTACACGCAACTATGCCATACTGTATACTTCCGTCCTCCCTCCCGACCGCCTAATCTATCCACACGATGCTATACTTTACTGCTCACGGGTGCGCGCTTTACCCTCCCCTCCCCTCAACGCTGCACTGAACCCATTCAAAAATATTCGTTACATATTCTTGCTTGTTAAAGACGTGTTTTAGATGCGGAAGCATCTTATACTCGCGCCTTGTAGTGCGCCGTCCGCACCGCCTTAGTTGAGCTAATTCATTACGCCTGATACAATAATCACTCGTTCTCTGCTACTGCAATATTCACGCGTTCATCAAGTATAAGGTTATTTGTTGCACTTCAAAAGCATACATGCGTCCGAGTTAAAACGGTCAAAGTTTCACATTAAATGCACCAGGAAGGTAAAGTATTGGTACGGAAACCAGTAACACAAACATGAGCTTGTACGGTAAAGTTAGCTATTTAAAACCTACGCGAGCGTCGGTGCACACTGAACCATGCCTGTGTATTCAGGCATGTGTCTAACTCTGTTACCAGCCACTAAACTGTTTTAGCGGGACGGCTCAGTGCTCTCCCATAGTTGAGTACGAAGTACTCAAAATCGTTCAACATATTAGATGCGGAAGCATCTTATACTCGCGCCTTGTAGTGCGCCGTCCGCGCCGTCCGCACCGCTTCTCGAACATTCGACAGCTGACGCGCGCGCATGCGCCGTCGCGCCGTCGCCCACCATCTGTGCCGCGCGCGCTTCTCCTTCGAGAACATTCGACAGCTGACAGCGCATGCGCCGTCGCGCCGTCGCCATCTGTGCCGCGCGCGCGCTTCTCCTTCGAGAACATTCGACAGCTGACAGCGCATGCACCGTCGCGCTGTATATATACTCAAGGTCGGCGCTCGCTCGCTCAGTTGCCGCTCGTCCGTTGGTTCGTCGCAATAAATAAAACACCGCCCTTTCGCATACGTGCCGTACGTGTTCACTCATTTAACACCCCATTTCACAACCACGTTAACCAATTTAGCCATCGACCCAAGTAAGTCGCAATTTAACACCCGTTAACCAATTACATGCTTCCGCATCCTCCTCAGTGTTCCCCCGAGGGAAGCTGCGGGCAATTTTTTAATACACGCTTTGGCTTGGGTTTACCTCGGGGCTTATTTGACGTGTCACATACTGGCGTTGCAGCCGAGGCCAAGCCACCGCTGGATAAACTCCCACCGAAAGCAGGCGTTCGCCCCGGTGAACGCGCTTGCGCAATCACCACGTTTACCCTGTTGGGAACACAACGCTGCTTGTTCGGTTCGCCATTGTTGCAAATGTTCGCCAGCGTTTGCAGGACCCTCCCACCACCAGCACTCGCATTCCTGTTCACGATATAGCACGGCTTGGTCGGCTGCCGGATCATCGGTATGAAGTGGATGCCGGCACTCGACTTCCCGGGCCTGTTTTTGTGCCCGGACTACACCGTCGGCCGACCTGGCGAATGCGAGCTCTCCCGTTTCCAGTGTGGACACTCTTGTACGCTGTAAGGGATTTCATAGGATCTGTGGCAAGTGGAAGCTCTCGATAGAAAGTGATGCGCGTGTTCTCGGCGCCACGACTGTAGCGCTATGGATGACGTCACTCACAGAGCAACCAATGGTGCACGTGCTTGGGTACGACGCTGTGAATGATGCAACTGCTAGCACAACCAACGGAGAGTGCTCGTGACACGTATGCCAAATGGTTTTTCATTTCTCCTACTCTCTAAAAAAATATCGAGTTAAAAGAGTGCCTTTTTGTCCCACAACAACAATCGTCATCAGGCTTGCGTGCGCTTCCTTTCTTGAAAACTCGGTCTGGCCACTTTCCTATCAAGAATGCAATGTAACTCTGATAATGGGCATGTCGATCCTGACCGGAATGTACCGGGAACGGGGCGATAGCGCAAGGATGAAACGCAATATAGATGACGATTATTGTTGTGGGACAAAAAGACATCCTTTTTACTCGCTCTTTTTTTAGAGTGTAGCCACATACAGCTTTCTATGCAAAACAAAAAAGAGAAAAACGAACCTAAGGTGTTATACCGCTCTAGTGAACCCCCATGACGCCTCCCGGAAGTTTCAATTGATCCGAGAAGGTCTTCAAGAAACTACGAGAGGCGCACTTGACAAACCAATATACTAGGCTCTCTGCCCCATCGGGTTGCCACCTCCTTGCCCAACTACAGATCAGTCACAGTTCGCCTACGGGTTCCCAGAATTTCAAAATATTTCCTGCATCTGCGTCTTCTTCCGATTAACATGACCCGAGACGACCACAGCGGCAGACACCTCGCACGGGCGGAAGCCTTGGCTCGACGAATTCGGAGTATTCTATGTACATGCTTCCGGCCCTGACCACGGGAGTTGGTACACGGCCGCGGTCATTCACCAATCTACCACTCACCTTTCGGGAACAAAACGTGGAGATCGCCATCACGCTTGCCGCCGCCTATCTGGACTCGAGGATCATTATCACTAACTCAAAGGGTGCCGGCCGCAATATAGAACAGAGCTACATTCCGTACTTAGCGTACACAATGTTCAAAACAGTCAGTACTTATAGATGCCCCCTCTCACGGAGTGGTCTCATACGGGCCTCCATGGTAATGAGTCGGCCGACGCCTCTGTCAGTGCGCCCACTCCCCGGGCACCATGCTCGTCTTCTTACGATTTGGACCTCGAACCCAATCCCGCTAAACATTTAAAGAAGTCACTGAGTTTCATCAATTCGTCCATCAGATCTATATTGCAAACCCGGTAAGGGTCTCACAAAGGTGGAGGAGGGAACCCCCCTTCACCTTTACACCAAAACTTTATTGTGCCCAGCAGTCCTGAAACACTTCGACCCCGCTTGCGCGGTAAAGTGCCTACACTGTGAGGAAAATTCCTGTGACATTTTGTGGGCGTGTAGAAGCAGTCCCAACCTCACCCGTCTACCTAACCCTTCCCGGGAACACTGCAGAGGCAGCCCTGCTTGGCTGCTCTGACCTGACGGCCCAACAATCCTTGGTTGAGCATGCCCGAGCCATGGCTGACGACAGGGGCCTCCGTAAAGGAGTGTCCAGCAAGTGTTGGTACGGGGCGGCCTGTTAAGAACCACTCCCCACTCTCCTTGTACGTAACTTCAAGAATTAAAGACAAAATCTCATCATAATCATCCGAAAGAGCCTCGGTAGCGATGACATATTCGTCACAGCCCGTAAAATGTGTGCTTAGTCATGAGTGATTGCATCGCCACACGCAAGCAGCTTGCAAGCACCAACATCCACCAGCAATACTGTGATGTGCCTGTTGGCTCCAATTTGTATGACAGTGCTGGAACCTAAAGTCTTCTTGCCAATGCCTGTCCAGTGCCTCAGGTAGGTGCAAAATTTATTGTGCAGGTGCAGTTTACGATGCCACCTTTAGCTTTGATGATGGGTTTCAAATGTTTGTCATGGCCAACTACCCCAAGCTTCTTTCCATTGGTACGTAATTTTTTTTTCCATCCTAAGGGTACAAAACGTTAAATAATCTATTTTGGCATTGCTCTATCTACGTGACACAACACAATTAAGCCACAGGCTTCTAGGCTGGCAAGGGTGATGGTGAAAAATGTAGGCGATGCAAGTATACTCTGCACGGTGTTCCATTACATCATCAGCAACTGCTACAAGAAAAGTTGTGGATTTTGTCACGAATACTGGATCTAGTACACGTGTCTGGGGGTACTCGGCGCGTTACGTGGCTATTTTATTACGCATTCCTTCTCCCTATCCGAAAAATACTAATTCAGAATTATTATTTTTATTTTTATTTTTGCCCTGTGCATAATGGCAGGCAAGAGTTCGCTCTATATAGCTCAGGCCAATCTTTCCGCCTTCTTCTAGTAAACACTCTCTCTATTTCGATGCACTATACTGCACTTTTTCTGAAACTCATTGCTGAAGCATTGCTGCGTAATACTATTCGTTAGGGCTACACTTTCTTTTCATTCTGAGGCATCTCTCAGGTATTACTACATCAAGTCAACCTGCAGATCTTTATGTAGTAAATATCAGGATGAATATACTGAAATCACGCTATTAGGACTGTTTTGAGCGTGCTTGCAGTGAGCTTGTGCTTTTAGCAGCTAAAAATATATTTGGAATAAATTTTCTCCAGTTTTAAACGGTGGCGAAGACGTCACTGATTCTTTTATTTATTTTATTTCAAGGTATATAAAAGTCCCAGGGGGAGCATTGAGTATCACAACAGCGAATCAACACGACTTACACAATATATACGAGGTGCCCTATGTAGGCATATCGGTAGGCTATTATTCCTCTGAACGCCTGAAACGGTGAAACCTATTTAGGCAGTAGAGCTATACCAAGATTTTTGATTGAATGATGGGGTTTAACGTCCCAAAATCACCATATGATAATGAGAGACGGCGTAGTGGAGGGCTCGGGAAATTTGGACCACCCGCGGTTCTTCAACGTGCTCCCAAATCATACTAAGATGTTTGCCTTGAAAATATGAATCAGACAAAAAGGACCATGACACCTAACTTTAGATCATAATCTGTCTTACGCGGGTTAATCCTTTGAGCATTCACAAATAAATTGATGAAACACTACAGCAATTTGGCGATAACTTAATTTATTCTTGAATATTTTAACGAACACATGAAACGCCAGAGAGTCGGGCAACACAGTCGCACTCCCGAGCCATTACGTGAGCAGCTTAATGTTCAAGCGTCTACATTCTGCATGGCGAACGATACTGTTCCATCGAGCTGCGCTTGAAATCAAGATAAATTCGCTTTATTCTGGTTCGCGCTGCAATCGAACAAGTTGCAGTGACGGAAGTTGTGGTAGAAGACGACGGCACCACTCCCTGCTGCATGAGATGCCACTGGCGCCATGGCGAAATGGCGGTAGCCGGCAGGGGGTGGGATTCACAGTCATTGTCTTCTCTGGTCTGTTTTGTACTGAAATATTTTTTTACGGTGCACTTTTCACATCTGTGTAGGCATAATGTGGGGGTAGGCATAATGTACCCTCTACTTCTAGGTTTCACTCAAAAACGCAAATGGTTGGGAACCCTTTTATGACCCGTCTAAGTAGGCTCACTACCTTATCAGTTCAAACCGCAAAAATAATGACACATTGTTATGTAGATGAGGACCACTAAGGATTAAAGTAATGACGTTTGGCACATTTAAAAATAAGCGTAGGTGAATCGATACCTTTATTTAAAAAAAAATTGGCAGACCCATGTACAGTGGGCATCGATGATATGCGAAGCACGAATGAGAAATGTTGACACGTAACTTTAAAATCGGCAAAACGTTACGAGGTGGAGGTAAATAATGCCGTACATGAATTCCATGCCACGATTATCATGTTTGGATGTGTTACCTTCGTCATCTATTCACGTCACGTGATAACAAGTTTCGTAAATGTGGAGCTAGCGAAACGGCCACGAGCACGGTATGAACGTGGTATGTTGTCATGTTCTCACATGACACGCATGTCAGGATTATCATGTGTGCACCAGTCATATGTTTCGTCATCCATTGACATCGCGTAAAACCAAATTTGGTATATGTGGAGCTAACAAAACGGCCGCGAGCACATCATGAACGGCCCAATATACTCCAATGTAGCGTTCACACGCGTGTACGCTGGACACAGCGACACTACGTTAACAAAACTCGAGCAATCTAAAGTATGACGTCAGGCACGACCAGTGTCCGTCGGCGCGGCCCGACGGCCACCGGCGCGAAATGCGACATTGTTGAATTTCGCGCTGATGCGTTACCTAGACAACACTGCATCTCCCTCTTTTCGTGACGGAGGAACACCGGACGCACTGAAACGCGCATGCGTCAAAGAAACGCAGCTCGGCGCGTGCCTGCGATTATATGGCAGGACCGGCGGCTGGCGTGGCTACGCCGGCGTGACGCGACGAAACGAACGCCGGCGAGCACGCGCCCCGCGCCACGTCGAAATGCATTGGCGCCTTGACTGTGGCATGTAGTCGTGTTCCCACATGACACGCTTTCATGATTATCATTTTTGCACCTGTCACATACCTTCGTCATTCATTGGGGTCACGTAACACCAAATTTGGCACATGTGGAGCTAGCGAAACGGCCGCGAGCGCATCATCAGTGTGGCATGCAGTCATGTTGTTACATGACACGCATGTCATGATTATCATGTTTGGATGTGCCATTTACCCATGTCGTCCGTTCGCGTCGCGTAATACCGAGTTTGGTACAAGTGAAGTTAGTGAACCGGCTGCGAGCACATCATGAGCGTAACATGTAGTCATCTGTTACATGACACGCATCTCATGTTTATCATCTTTGCCCCAGTATCATACCTTCGTCGTCCATTGACGTCCCGGAATACCCCATTTGGTATAAGTTAGGCTAGCGAAACGGCCACCAGCGCATCATGAGCGTGACATGTAGTCATGTTGTTACACGACACGTATCTCATGATTATCATGTTTGCACCAGTCACATACCTTCATAATCTATTCACGCATTGTAATACCGAATTTGGTATATGTGACGCTGGTGAAACGGTTGCGAGCGCATCATGAGCGCAGCATGTAGTCATGTTGTTACATGACACGCATGTCATGATTTTCATGTGAGGGTCTGTCGCTTGTGTTCACCGTGCAATCATGCTATACCATACCAGTTTTGCAACATGCCATGTGAAAGAAACAACCGCAACAGCTGCAGGACCTTGAAATGTATATCATGACATTCATAACATACATGTCATGATTTTCATGTTATGACTAGTCTAATATGTTCTCCATGCAGTCATGATATGCCATACCAAGGTTGGTACCGATACCATTATCGAAATGGCCAGGAAAGCTAAAGGTCGTATGCGGTTGATAGATAGATAGATAGATAGATAGATAGATAGATAGATAGATAGATAGATAGATAGATAGATAGATACGCTCAATGTCGCTGAGTTACGCATTAAAAAGATTGCCCGCAGCTTCCCTCGGGGGAACACTGAGGAGGATGTGGAGCATATAATTGGTTAACGGGGTGTTAAAGTGCGACTTACTTGGGTCGATGGCTAAATTGGTTAACGTGGTTGTGAAATGGGGTGTTAAATTGCGACTTACTTGGGTCGATGGCTAAATTGGTTAACGTGGTTGTAGGAGGGGGTGTTAAATGAGTGAACACGTACACACGTATGCGAAAGGGCGGTGCTGGTCGAAGGGACGTCGATCATTGTGTTTGTGGATTCGTTGGAATTCATTTCACCGCGACCTTGGACGTCGACGCACCGTACAAACCAACCGACGAGCGGCAACTGAGCGAGCGAGCGCCGACCTTGAGTATACATACAGCGCGACGGCGCATGCACTGTCAGCTGTTGAATGTTCTCGAAGCGCGACGGCGCATGCGCGTCCACTGGAGAATCAGGAGAATTTTAGAATGTTCTCGAAGGGGAGAAGCGCGCGCGGCACAGATGGTGGGTGACGGTGCATGCGCGCGTCAGCTGTCGAATGTTCGAAAAGGGGGAGAAGCGCAACGGCGCATGCGCGCGCGTCAGCTGCCGATGTTCTCGAAGCGCGACGGCGCATGCGCGCGCGTCAGCTGCCGATGTTCTCGAAGTGTGACGGCGCATGCGCGCCACATTATACAGCCAGCGAATGTTCGTGAAGAGGAGAAGCGCACGCGGTGTGTAGAGGAGGAAGGGTACACAGATGGTGGAGGAGTGAAGCGCGCGCGGTGTGTAGAGGAGGAAGGGATGCACAGATGGTGGAAGAAGGAAGAGGAAGCTTGCGGACGGCGCCGCACTACAAGCCTCGAGTATTAGATGCTCCGCATCTAAAAAAAAAACATTCGGAATTTCCATAGAAAAGCGGAGAGTGCAGGTTTGGCGACGGAAGCAGTTCTTTAAAGATAAATCTGGTTTAAGCTCGTTTACGATTGAGGGAAAAGAAGTATCTATTAACTAAGGTTGGCATTCTAGCTATCGACCTGTAAACTGCGGAAACATGGCCAGGTCACTGTGGCCCCGCCTCGGTGGTCTAGTGGCTAAGGTACTCGGCTTCTGACCCGCAGGTCGCGGGTTCAAATCCCGGCTGCGGCGGCTGCATTTCCGATGGAGGCGGAAATGTTGTAGGCCCGTGTGCTCAGATTTGGGCGCACGTTAAAAAACCCCAGGTGGTCAAAGTTTCGGGAGCCCTCCACTACGGCGTCTCTCATAATCATATGGTGGTTTTGGGACGTTAAACCCAACAAATCAATCATGGCCAGGTCGCGTGTTATCGTTTGGCTCTCTTCATCATTGAGGAGGTGTGTGGTGGTTTATCTGGTACATATATAAACATCTGCGGCTTTCGTGCTTTTTTTAACAGAAGCAACGCATTTCTACAAGGGTATGCGTTGATGTGCACGTCACGTCCTTCATAAAAAGCCCGCTTAAGAATACTTTGTCGTTTCACAGTTAGTTTTTTTTTTTACCACGTCTGTACCTAGAAAGCCCATCAGAATCCACCGATTTTAAAAATACATTAGAGGCCACCATTGAGTCATTGTGTAAGAGGGGCAGTAAACAAAAGCCGACTTCCGTAGTACTTTGACGCAGTATGCATGAACAGCAATATGTACCAGATCACATAATAAGGAGAATTGCAGTACTATAATTAGTAATTGATTCCGCATAAGTAACAACAGAAAGTCAACAACAGCAAAGATAAAGTAAAATAGAAAGTAATCACAATCTATAAAGTCACGTAGTCCAGGTACCTTGGCGCCTATGGTATTTCGGTTTGCGTAAAAGAAACCGATAAAGAAAACGACACCACGGTGCTATTCGTTTTAAGATAATATTTATCAGTCTACTATCAAGATGATGTGCAAATAAAGACTTGCACAGCACTTCGCCGCAAGACCGTGGTCTTTCTTTTTCTTTTTTTCAATCTGTATCCTATGTAAGGTTTAATGCATCGAAATTTCATTTCACCGATCTCTTTAGTTTCTTTTTCTCTGGTGCCGTGGTTCTCCGTCGTTCCTAGAAAATGATCGGCAAGCATGTACAAGTACCACTGCAGAAAATGATGATTACAACGCAATATGGCGGTATAAAAATTTTTCCAGCCTTCCACTGCTTGTTTCCAGCCCACACTATAATGTCCTCTAAAGCTAAATATTGAATATTATGCACGTGTTCATCGCTCAGCAAGGACATTTCTATCAGACACTGGGTAGATAGACGTCGAGTAGCAAGCCTCGATTCTTCTCTACTTATTATAGAAGCATTTTTTTTCTTGCTGTGGAAGATAAGTTCGTCGAACGGTAGGACAACGTTGGATTCTAAGAACGACGTAATTCATGAGTGGAATCATTGCGACCCCATAATGCTATGATAACTGGTCACGCCAAGGCCGTTCGATGCAGTGTCCCTATCTTTTTAACTTCAGCAAAATCTTCATATCTTTTCATTTGAAAAGAGATTACAACTGCGGTTATTAAGGAAAGGAGCAACAAAATGGAGAAGGGAGGGAGGCCCAGCAGAAAGACATGTGGTTGGCTACCCTACACTGGGAGATTAGGGAAGGGGACAAGAAATATGAGAAAGAGGGAAGAGAAGGAAAAAAGATATTGACAGTAATTTCACTGCAACGTGTAGAAGTTCACCGCAAGTCAGAGGCGTTCTCCCACAAGTATTCACGGCAGAGTATACGGCGATCTTTTGGTTGGTCATGCGTCAGACGCAAAGGTCAATTGCACAGCGCTTTTCGACACCGCAACCGCGCAAATTGTCAATGTTTTATATAAAAACCATCGGCACTATGCAGCTCACCACTGGACGAACGTGTAGTTCTGGCGCCCATATCAACAAGATCATCATACAGTTGACAAGTGATTTTGAGTTGATCGTCAAACCCTTATAAAGTTACGCTACAGACTAAATGTACTCTAATATCAAAATATTTACTACGTAGCGGTGAACAAATGCTTGGGCAATGTGACCATTTTATTGCGAACTCCTTAGTATTCGGTTTTCCGCGTAATGCCGTTGGACGCTAAGGGCTTTTTCCATGTAGTCGTTCAACCTTTACATACACTGTAGAACGATGCATGTGCATCACAATATTCGTCATAGTTTACTGCGACCTTTTAAGCTTTCACCGACTTAAAAGTGCATATGGACCTGTATCGCGCAGTAGGCGTGTACAGCATACGATGTTTCTCAACTATACAGAATTGGCGCTCAGTGATGCTATGATCCGCGTATATGCACGCGGGCTGGAACGTGTACCCCCGCCACTACAGCCCTGACTTTGCCTCATTAACTTAGATATAATGCACGTAAAGTTGACAGTGAGATCGTATGACCAGGACGACGCGGTAAACTATATACAGCGACTCGATCATGGTAATTCTCGCATTGGTCATCATCACGAAATGAACAGGCTTACAGATACATTGAGCGTGGTTTCGAACAGCAGCGCCGCTGGAGCCACGGCGCCCTCGTGTTAGGTTTGATGGCTATAGGTGAAATACAGCTAACTCCAACATTGACCAATGAATGACCATGATGCGAGATTGCTAGGATAAACGTAAATAGGGGAACTTAAGGACTCATTCTTTCTTTGTTAGACACAACATCAATGGGAACCAGCAGATAATCGAGCCATGGAAAGTACACCATAATTGCCATATATATGATAACTACTTGAAGTAGTTATAGCGTAAGATTAGAAAAATAATTTGGATGAAAAAACAACCATTTGCCGACAGCTATCTAATCTGAAACCTTGTAATTACGAGTCCGATGCTCTACCAACGCAACTAAGGCGGTGGTCATCGTCCCGTCCACTTTGTCGGGCGCATCTGTATATTAAAATTGTTCGGGTGTAATGTCGTAAAACCATCGCATGATTATGAGAGACACTGTAGTGCACGGCTCTGGAAATGTCGACCACCCGGGTTTCTTCAATGTGCATCTAAATATAATTACGTGGTCTCAAGCCTCTTTGCATCCGTCGAAAATGCGGACGCCGAGGGCTGAACTCGATCCCGTGACCTGTGGGTCCGCAGCCGAGTGCCTCGACCACTAGACCACCGTGGCGGGTTTGGGCACATCTGTGCAGTGCAACCTGCTAGTGCAGTGCTGCTCGTAAGCATGACGGTGAATGTGGAGAACTTTTTTCTTTGTTTTTCTTATTATTATATATTTCTTTTCTGCCAGCTGGCGTGACGAGGCATCGGTCTTTATACGAGCTCGTAGCTAACCAATAATCCATCACTTACTACCTGAAGCCGTCAGGTTTTCCAGAACAAGACCCTCGCTATGAGTGAAGGAGAGACTGAGTGGAAATTCGTGCCGGGTGTTTTACGTTCTTGAACGAAATGCTACAGCAATAAGTAGTTAACCGCAACTGAATCAAGCCAGGACATCGACATTCCGTCGTGTGGCTTCATTGGGGTGATATTTATATTGCGCTTAATTAAATTCCAAATTAAAATAAATTATCACTTTTTAAATCATTTTGGAGGAAAGTGCGTTTTGTTATGTTGTAGAAGGTATTCCAAGACGACCAAGCAATATTATTGCGCTAGGTTGTAAGTGATGCATGGTGATTTCTCATGCCGTTTAAGTATGAAATACGAAATAAAGACGTGGCTCCACTTGCGCTATCGTAGAGCAGCGCTCTCAGCCATGCTTTCAGTGGAACTACTGACACGCGGACCGCGAGGTGAAACTATCGCTTATCAAGGACGACTGCCCTTCCATGTCGTGTGCTTCAGTCAGATATGCTTCAACACCGACAAAGCCTACGTGCGGAAGCCACTAATTTCACCCTGGTTTCACCAGGCCTGATCAGGCATCGCTTGGCGTGTCCAAATGCATGCGTTATGATGATCAAGTTTTTTTTTTTTGGACACGGCAAAGGTTTTATTGGTATTAGTGACGTCTTTTGCGCTATTAATAGTATGATTAACTGTTGGCGTTTAACACCCCAGGAACCACGACATGATTACGAGGTATGCCATATGTAAAGGTCTCAGAAAATTTCAACCACCTTCAGGTCTTAGACGTGCACCTAAATCCAAGTACCTAAATCCAAGACCTCATTTAGCGCTATCGAAGGACACAAGGTTCGAAGCAGGAAAGTGCGCATGATACAGTATGTCTCGCTGTTTATTTACGACATCAATGTTTCTAAATTCTGGTTTATATGTTTGTCGGTACTGACAACGAGTGACGTGAAGTCTACTTGAGAAATAAAATAATCATCCAATAAAACAAAAAAAGAATTTGGCTCTGTTTGCATGGCATCTGTGCACACTAAGCACGTCCATAAAAACAATGCTTACTAACGTACGTTTTCTAAAGAAGGAAGTGGAGACTATTTGCATGTGGCACTGCAGTTAGAAAATGGGGAAGATGAACAGAAAGGATAACAATGTGAAGAATAAGATGGTGATGATGTAACGATGCCCCGCATATCACGATACGCCGACGATCGTCGGAAAACAATCGTCAATCCGGATGCACAGGTTAGCCCAGATGCGTGCCAATAACGGCGTTCGAGGTGGTTCTACGCTAACGGAAAATGATGCCTTCCGCTCCGCGGGTGCGCCCCCGGGTGCTCTCCTCCGAAATCAGGTCAGTGTCGTCCATTACGCTTGCAGGAAACAAACAAGGCGCCCAGACATCCGCGTGTAACAGGCTCAACACAAGGTGCCGAGCCAAATCCGACCTCACCGATAGGAAGTAGTTGGTGCGTGCGTCTATGGATGGGAGTCCCATTGAAATTACAGCCGCTCTGCAAAGACGCCGACCAAGAAGACGCCGGCGGCAACCGTGTCACGGCTGACCTGGCGCGCTCCGAACGCGCCTCGGGCCAAAACAACCGGTTTTCCAACAATGAATCAGTTATTGCCGTTCCCGCGGACCACAGATGAGACAGTCGGACGCCCCGGTGCTGCACGTGATCGGGAACGAAACCTTTGTTTCGCGCCGCTGACCGGATCAGCAGCGAGAAGAATGCGAACGAAATTCGGGGACACGTTTTGCGGACGGAATGCTTGGTTAGTGTAACTACGCAGTACAGCGCGATTTCCTTACCCGGTATGTGTGGCAGTTGCACGTAAACCTGCGAGCAAGCCTTCACCCATCTTCTCTGCGAGTGTTCCCGCTTCAGTGGGTCGAGAAGCGAGCTTTCAAGATTGTCTGATGGACATGACCATCATCTATTGCCGAAAAAAAAAGCGGTCTCGGGACACTCACCGAAACCCTCCTTCACAAAGAAGGCTTTCAAATCATCATTGAGTTTAGTGAGGACAGTCGGTTTTAGGGTAGGCTTTATGCAGTGTCGTAATCTGTTTCCTTGTGTTATCTTTGTTTTTCATCTTTCCATTTTAGGGAACACAAAGGACACTGGAAACATGAAAGCAGTCTGCGCCCCGCCGCGGTGGTCTAGTGGCTAAGGTACTCGGCTGCTGGCCCGCAGGTCGCGGGTTCTGATCCCGGCTGCGGCGTCTGCATTTCCGATGGAGGCAGAAATGAAGGAGGCCCGTGTGCACAGATTTGGGTGCACGTTAAAGAACCCCAGGTGGTCAAAATTTCTGGAGCCCTCCTCTACGGCGTCTCTCATAATCATATGGTGGTTTTGGGACGTTAAACCCCACATATCAATCAATGAAAGCAGTCTGCCGGGCACACATCAAAGCTGTATCAGGGCTGCGTCAGCACAGATGCCCATGCAGCTGCAAACATGCAACTAGCAAAAACTAGTTACGTTATAACCAGGAGCGGTACCGTCCTCGCACTTTTACGCAACATGGCACAAAATTACGAGACATTTTTCGGATGTAATGCTCGAAGGTTCTGGTTTACTTCCTTTTGAAAACTACACCATTTCTTGCTGTGCGCCCCAACGGCTTGCTAATAGCCGTGTGTGATAGAAAAGAGAGTTGAACAAAAAAGATTCCAGGCTATGAGGCAAACTATCTATTACTATATGCTGCAAAACTTTTCAAGATAAAAAATAAACTATGGTGATACAACGGCTCACCATCATGATGTAGAACAAGAGTTCAAATACTCACGTTGCCTATTCAAGCAAAACCTCTGGAGCGAGACATCAGCCGAAAAAGCATCGGGCACAGTGCGACGTTTCTCCGTATAGCGTGCCGTATTCACCATCACGAAGTGGCAAAGGCAGTGCGCCAGGGAAAGCAGTCTTCGGTCACAGGAATGATAATATGCAGCTTATGGGAGCAAGTTTAGTTTAGTTTAGTGGCATACCTGTGCACAAAACATACACATATAAACAGGTTCTGACCGCTCACGTGCAAAACCACTGCACACAATTGGACGATGCCTTGTTAACCCTATGCACTGCTCCGAACTAAACAAAAGTGGCAGACTGCCTGCATACGCCCCCTATTTCTCGTGTTCAACAAAAAAGTTTAGAAATGGAGTAGTAGTGAAATATTTAACCTGACGCCAGCTATGCCGTGCACTACATTACTAATTCATTTCGTCACATTTATATTTAAAAATAACAAAAAGCCTATTGTGGTTTCGGTTTTCATTTGTCGTTCCTTACCTAGACGCGCATCGAACCTATGCCACGCTTTGATGTCTTTGGTGATAGACTTTCCACAGCTTTTCGTTTTAATTGTTACAACCAATACGAACTGGACCTTGTTGTCCGTCCGCTCAGTGCTTACTGTAATATAGTTAAACCCCTTTATAAGAGGCACGCTCCGGGCAGCAATTCTTGTCTTATATACGGGATGTCTGTTACAAGCGGGAGACCTCGTATGCATTTCCCTATCCACCGTATTTTACTGTAGACCCACTGGTGCCTCTTAAATCCATTTTCTCTTATATCAGTGTCACTTATAAAGGTGTTGGACTTTATATATAGCTACAGTGCTTGCATTTTAGGGGCGAAGCTCCTTGGGTCTGTCTATCCTCCGATGGTGTATATAGCCACAGGTGGCACATACCCGAAAGAGTGGTCCTTGGAATGTCCGCTGGAAGGCGGCACTTGTATATAAAAAATACATAATGAAAAGGTGTGACATGGCTGTACTTAGAGTGTTCACTAGATAGACGGACGGACGGACGGATATACAGATAGACACATGGACTGATCAACGCACAGACAGATGGGCGCGTGCATGAACGGATAGACAGATAGACAGAGGAACGGACGCACGAACAGATGCACGAACGGACAGACGGAAGAACGTACGTGCGGACGGACGCATGGAGGGACGCACGGAAGGACAGATGCACTGACGGTCACGCGGATGGACGGACATGGACGAACGGAAGCAAGAACGAATGGGCAGATGAAAGCACGGACGGACTGGCGAACGCTTCGCTCCACCAATCATCATTCACTTCGTATATATGCGGGTTTTTTTTTTTTCTTGGTGTCCACACGGTGGTACAGTGGTTTCTGCACTCACATACTGACCTGACGGTCTACGATTCAATCCCGTTTGTGGCGGTCGCATTTTGATGAGCACGAAATGATGGAGCCCCGAGTACTGAGCGATGTCAGTGCACGGTAAAGAACACGAAACGGTCGAAATTTACGGAGTCCTCTATTGCAGTGTTCATAATTATATACAGGCGTTAGGACATAAAAAAAACTTACTATATTCACTTTTGTTGTTTTGTTTGAGATAGGCAGTCACGAATCACCCTCCACCGCATAAGTATAAGCGCCGTAGGCCAGCCGCAATAAAAGTCAAGTGCATATCCTGATCTTGTTTATGTTATCTTATCGCCTAACAGTCTAGCTTCTATAGCAAATGCCTGAAAAGCAATATAGCAGCAGGCTACCACGTCGTAGAGCCATAGTGCCAGTGCACACTGCTTACGAGTGCCTAGGAACAGCAACAGAGTTATGAAGCGACAAGATTTTTTCACCAGAATTATTAATATTGATAATAATAATGTGGATAAATATTGTCGTACACAAATTGTTTGTCTGTTTCGTATGACACTATATTCTGGCAAATTCACCCACTGCTTGCAAAATTATTCTCAATTCGATTGACCAGATGCATAGCGGGAAAGTTTAGCGCTGGGTAACACGTGCGCATATAATGGTGTTGATTGATTGATATGTGGGGTTTAACGTCCCAAAACTACCATAT
Organism: Rhipicephalus annulatus; assembly: GCA_013436015.1. Lineage (NCBI taxonomy): Eukaryota > Metazoa > Arthropoda > Arachnida > Ixodida > Ixodidae > Rhipicephalus > Rhipicephalus annulatus. The sequence continues at coordinate 113,510 of WOVY01011046.1, read as the reverse complement.
GATTATGAGAGACGCCGTAGTGGAGGGCTCCGGAAATTTCGACCACCGGGGTTCTTTAACGTGCACCCAAATCTGAGCACACGGGCCTACAACATTTCCGCCTCCATCGGAAATGCAGTCGCCGCAGCCGGGATTTGAACCCGCGACCTGCGGGTCAGCAGCCGAGTACCTTAGCCACTAGACCACCGCGGCGGGGCTATAATGGTGTCGTCATGAGTGTGTGTATGTGTGTGTGGTCGGGGGGAAGGGGGGGGGGGGGCTGTTCAATGACACCACACTTAAAAAGTGACCTCACTTTGAATTCTTTTCGTTCCGTACCGGGCGTAAAGCATGTGTGCGACCCTAACCCCCATTGCATTCTCACAGGTCATGTTTCAAGACAGTTTCCTTTTCCTCATCTTGACGATGTCACTCAGGGGCCTGGCCAGAATTTTCTGTTTTTTTTTTGGGAAAGGGGGGGTTCAACCAACTTAATGTATGTTCGCACGTGTATTCTAAAAGTATTATCCGTAGGGCATGTGAGTGCCACCATCTTAGGTTGTTAAGTCGACGTTTTCTTGTTTCCTTATATTACGGCGTGAATCGATAAGGCCATGAAACATCTTACGCAGCAACCAAGCCGATTTCATGCGTACGTGTCAACATTGTTCCTTTAGTTGTTAAAGATACAAAACACAAAGGTTAACAGCCCAATATGACCGCACTAAAACCCATCTGTAGAGTAGTCTATATATACAAATGTGTAATGGAAAATTTGCAAGGCAGATAGTGGGGACACCTGCCTCAAACACCACTCACTCCCCAGATTCTGCAATAGGAAAAAAGAACCAGCGAAAAACCACATGAAGACAGCAAAGAAGAACAACTACACAGGACTGCAATGACGTCAACAACCACACAATACTGCAATGACGTCATTGTACAGGTCTCGCGAAACACACCGGCGTGTGTATGTCGAGCCCGGTAACTATGCCGCCGGATACACGCTCACACCATTAGAAAAGGATGGTACGCAGCCGACCAATGCAGTAAGGGCAATTGATCTAGCACTGTGGCGTCGTTCACTACAGGATGCCACAAGTGCCGAGCTCTGAAACAGCAGGGGTCACATAGGTCCGCTTAAAGCTCTCCGTAATTTAGGGCACTTGTGCACGACTATTTGTACAATCTGGAACTATCGGGCGTAAGAAGAACGTTAGAGAGATAATAAAAGCGCGCCTCAATGGCATGCACGGTAAAGTGGAAAAGAAGAAAGCGAGAGCACCAGGTCATGGGCTCCAGTGGCACAGGTGAGCGACCGCGACCGGGACCTAGCCGCCACTGGACGACCGCAGCCGAGGCGCTTGTCGAAAACGTCCAGGAAGAGGAGGAGAGAAAACGATCGCCCAACAAATCGCCCCGAGTAACGGCACACGCACAAAAGCAATGAACCAAAGCACGACCAGCCAGCTCACTTGGGCGCGGAAAATCCCTCCGAGTAGCGTCGTGACGCCACAAGTGGAGACTTGGAAGACTGAGAGAGGACGGTGGGGGGGCGTTACTGCGAGCCCTGAAGCTGGGCAACCAGAGGTCATTTTCCCACTGATGCGTAGCCAATGTCCTCGGAAGGTTGCCGAGAAGTCCCTGTTGTGGTCCCTGGTTTAGGCGTGAGCAAAGAAGGCATTGCGTACGTACGAAAGCACTGCTGAGCCCGCCGATTACCTACCTGCACTGCGATGCTACGAGTTCGCTCGGAATTTCTTCTCTTTCAGTTTTTTTTTTTCTGTTCCTCTTCGCCGCGCTCATTGTGGCGGAAAAGAAGACACGTAAGGCGGAAGCGGCTTTGCCTGACCTTGGGAAACGCATTGTGGACACAGGAGCCATTTCTCGGGAATGCTTTCTTACTCTTTTTGTCTTTAGTCTTCAGGGTAATGTAACCGGCTTTAGTGTGTTTCTCTGCGTGGTAAAACGGCGGCAGCACTGCCACTGAGATTGGAATGTTGGTGTTCTTGTAAGACGGGTGCAGGGCAGATTCACTTCTGCCCAATCGCTTTATTCACAGATGCATGATAGAGTTTCGCACGTATCAATTTAAACCACCCATGAGAGTTTGTTACTCACTTTATTATCTTCTACTCACTTTCACTTAGTGCATATTTCTGTTATCGCGGAAACAAAGGCACGTGACAATTCATGTCCGAGTGAAAGGCCAGCTCTTGAGAACGTCGAAAATGTCAGTATTTTGCATGGCGTTGCTTCAGTAAAAGAGATAATAAGATAAGCGTAAGACACGATTTGCAGCAGCCCCAAGGGGACATTCTGGCAAAATATTCTGATGATGTAGAGGGTCGTGAGAACATATAAAATAATCGCAAATACTCAAACTTGCAATGATAAAAAATGCCATTGCACTGAATCCCAAAACGGAACAAAATCCAGCTTGTGCATGCAGTTTCCTTCATAGAAAAAAACAAACAAACTTGGCGCTAACTTCGAAAGAGACGTGACTGTTTAAATAAGATTCATTTTCATCGGTGTGTGCTACGCTTAGCCACAGCGTCATCTGTCGGGCACTAAAAGGGCATTGTAAACGCTACGTCCCGAGCGTGTTTTCGTAGGTGGTTGGTCTTACGTCTTTTCTTTTTGTTTTGCAAAAGGATTGATTACAATCAAAATCGATACATAGAAACAGTGGCAGCAGTGATAGCAATACACTCAGAAAGAATTTTTACGTGTTCATTATCATTCTTAATATTATTGTTTTATTTGGACGCAGAAAGACACAGATCAAACTTGGAGGGAGCAAGCCCACAAATTTCACATATTGAGGAACATAATGATTGCACCTCTTCAGGCAGGAGAATATGTGCCTTCTGAGCCCCTAAGATTTAGTTGCAGTTAAAATACAGTGTGAGCTGCTCATAAAAAAAAAACATGGGCCACTTGACTTCGAGGCTTGATGATTGCCTGTATCTGGAAAGACCTGCTACTCAGCATGCTTCATCGAGCCTTTCTAACTTCCATTAACAAAACGTGCTTGGCCTCACGTTTATCGACAATTTTCAGTGGACATTTTCCTGTATTTGTGTGCGCGTATGTGCTACTTGTGTTTTTTTCCTTTCCCCTTATATACCATTCCTTTCGTTTCCCCCTTCCCGAAGGGGCAGAAAGGCGTTGCGCATCTTTATGTACTAGTTTCAAGCCCCGCCGTGGTGGTCTAGTGGCTAAGGTACTCGGCTGCTGACCCACGGTCGCGGGTTCAAATCCCGGCTGCGGCGGCTGCATTTCCGATGGAGGCGAAAATGTTGTAGGCCCGTGTGCTCAGATTTGGGTGCACGTTAAAGAACCCCAGGTGGTCGAAATTTCTGGAGCCCTCCACTACGGCGCCTCTCATAATCATATGGTGGTTTTGGGACGTTAAACCCCACATATCAATCAATGTACTAGTTTCAAGCTTGTTCTCTCCGCAAAAAAACAGCTGTACAATAATAATGCTCAGCATGATCCATCTAGCCCATCTAGTTCTCGTGAACAAGCTGTTCGACCTCACGTTTGTATTTACAGACATTATTTTTCTTGTAACTTCTCATGTTTTACCACCTGTATTATTTGTTGTCTTCCCCTACGCTCTTTCTTGTTCATGCGTTTTTGCAATAGGTGACAAGGCGTACACCAACTTCCTAGTGCGTTGAATCACGTGACTGCTGGGTGTGCAAATAACAAAAAGCTAAGCCAATCCCTCCGCCCCTTTCTCCCTCGGCGCTCTTTACTCGAGATGAAGGCGAAGCCGGCTCTCGAGCATGACACTTTGCCGCAAGGTGGAGTGAAGGGATGGCAGCATACTAAGAGGCGACCTCCGGCCAGGAGTTTGCCTGATGCGTCTCTTCCGTAAGCAGGTTTGCCGGTGTCTAGTCGGAAGGGCTTCCGAACAGAAGTTGCGTAGACAGAAAAGAAGCCCGTGCAATATACAAAAAAAGGGCCAGGCAAAGGGCCGATCTTGTCTGCCTCTGACGCCAAGCGGTGTACACTGGACGCAGCGAGCGTATCGCTCACTGCGTTTGTTTATTTCTTCTCTATCTCTCTCCCTCTCTTTATCATGGTCGCCTTGCAACGGGGGTTTTCGGTTGCCGAGCGCGTTTGTTCGGGGTCGCGTGTTTTCTTCGCATGCCCTTTCTTCGTGCGCTGTGTTTCGATAAACGCTTTTACTTCAAACGAAAGTCTCAAGATTCCGATCGTGAGTCTTAAAAGAAAGTTACCATCGTCTCCGTTTTCGCTGTGCCGCAGAGGAGAAGAGCCAGACGAGAAGTACACCCATGCTTCACGGCGCCACTTTGTTGAAGGGTCGCCTTTCTCCCGCACTTGCTAGTCGCAAGTGTCGGTGTAACGGCGTTCGACTTTTGTTTCTTTGTTTTTCAGGGGCACGACAACAAGTGACCCTCTTGTTTCTTATCCAAACTCTTTCGGTCAAGCACTTATTTTCGTTTTTTTCGAATAACCTCAAAATGTGCGTTGAGACATATGACTGGTACGTAATTGATAATTTTTGTTAAGTCAGGAGTTGTGCTGGATATAAATAAAAGTGGAGCATACTAAGGTTGTCAAGTGTGTTTGTGAAGGTAAGCAATGTTAAGTTGAGGAGCAGGAGGAGGAGAATGAAGAAAGGAGGGGGAGGTTAGCAGTCCTCCGACCGGCTGGCTGCCCTGCGCTGGGGAAGATGGTAAGTGCAATAGAAGATGACAGAAAATAGACATTTAAAGAAAGAAAGAAGCACTGGGAAGTTTGAGTACGTCTTGTCACCTATTGCGAAAACGCTTGAACAAGAAATACAGAGAAGATATACAGGATGCCCCACGTAATTTTAGCCAGAGTTTAAAAATATGCCGGGACACGCAATCACGACGCGACCAAATGCATGTTGCTCACGGTTGCCTGGGGTTAATGAGACAATTTTTTTTGTGTTCTCAAATATTGTTTAATTATATGCGTTTAATTAACTAACATTTCAAGAAGCGAAGATAGTTAAAAATTTGAATGAGAAAGTTGTAGATCGGTTTGCAAAACGTCCGATGAGACAGTTTTGAACTCTGTATCTGTTAAGTATTAGGGTTTTTCTGCAAATTACAAATGCCCGCGGATCACAAAAAATACCACGTGACAAACCCGCTCGCGCGCCAGTGCGCGCAATGATTCTAGTGCTCCCTGACGTTCCGCGTACGAACGGCCATAGCATTTGCCCCATCATGCTTTCTCGGCAGGGCAGCAAAAATGGTGGTGACTTCACGATGAACATGTTTTGCTATCGGCCACAAAAACGATAGCCGCTGCGACTGCTTATCGCTTTCATGAACCGGTGCGAGGGAAGCGTGTCATTCGTACGCGGAACGTTAGAGAGCAACTAGACCCATCGTGCGCACTGACGCACGTGCGGGTTGGTCACGTGGTATTTTTTTGTATTTCGCGGGCGTTTGCAATTAGCAGAAAAACACTAATACCTAAACAGATATAAAGTTCAAAACTCTCTAATCGAACGTTTTGCAAACCGATCTACAATTTTCTCATTGAAATTTTTTACCATCTTCGTTTCTTGAAAAGTTAGTTTATTGAACAAATCTAATTAAACAATATCTTTAGAGCACAAAAAATAGTCTAACCCCAGGCAAAGGTGTTTTACATGCATTTGGTCGCGTCGTAATTACGTGCTCAGGCATTTTTTTAAACGCTGGCTAAAGTTACGTGGGACACCCTGTTTGTAATAGTCAACAAATAATACTTGTGAAAAAAAAAAGTAACACGAAAATTAATGCCGACAAATACAAACGCGAGGTCGAACAACTTGTTCCCGAAGACCAGACGGCCTCGATGAATTATGCTGAGCATTATTGTTGTAAAGGTGCTCATTGAGGAAGCATGTTAAGTCAAGGCATTGTACCATCGCTAAGGCTTGCGGTTTTTTGGGTTTCATTTGACGTGACGCAATAGCGAACGAAATACTCAAGGGCGCATCTGCAAGCGTACATAAGGCGTTGCACGAAAAAAGTTTCAATTAGCAATGTCTTTCAAAAGGGACACAAAGTGGTGCATGTCATGAACAGTGTACACCATTGCTAGAAAGAGTATTTAAAAAAAACGATAATGAATGTAATGCCGTGAGAGGGGTCTCCTTGAGGTTAAGGTTAAGTTAAGGTTAAGGATGTTGTAGGTAGCCGGCGGATCTAGCCTTGCATAATTTGCAGGCAATTGCCCCGCCCGAGGGGTCTCCTTAACGCATGTAATATTGCGCGGCAGAAGCGTAGAATCGCCCCAAGCGTCGAAACAGACGAACTGCGCAACGAGTGGGCGTTTTGCATGTCGCACCTTTTACAAAGCGCTCAGACATATTCGATTATCATCGGCATAATCAAAAGCATCAGCAAAGTGAGCGGCTGTGTAGGTTCACGTGTTGATTGCCTTACGCCCGTGTTTTTTGGCCCTTCGATGATTTGATAAAAGGAGAATTGTGGTGTTGTGGGCACTGCACAGCTGAACTTGCAGTAGACATGAGGTGATTGATATGTGGGGTTTAAGGTCTCAAAACCACCATATGATTATGAGAGACGCCGTAGTTGAGGGCTCCGGAAATTTCGACCACCTGGGGTTCTTTAACATGCACCCAAATCTGAGCACATGGGCCTACAACATTTCCGCCTCCATCGGAAATGCAGTCGCCGCAGCCGGGATTTGATCCCGTGACTTGTGGGTCAGCAGCCGAGTACCTTAGCCACTAACCACTGCGGTGGGGCCGTAGACATGAGGTATACACGTGTATATTCCTACGTGGTCACGACTCGTGACACGTATAAATGGTTGGTCATGGTGTGAATAACACGAAAATTTGATCTTCTACGTCCTTAAGCCCTTTCTTCCAGTCATGTGAACTTTAACTTCATTTCCAATGCAAACAAGATGGGGGTTCATGATATTCGAGGCACATACCCGGATATCGTGGGTTATGGTAAGCGCCACAGGTGATTCACAAATCAAATCTACCGAGGAACACGGGAGCAGTCATGCTAATTTAAACGCGCAAGTGTTAAAGGGGAAGTGCCACTAAACCTCGAGGCTTTCAAAAGCCTACCGTAGGCTTCCTCTGTATACAAAAGCACTCAGCACGAATTGTTGGACAGTGCGAAACGTTTACAGTGTAGTTTAACTCGCTTCCGAACTGTGCCAAAATGTTCATTCTAGCGATCGAGGCCCACTGTTTACACGACTGACATCGACGTCACTATGTAGGAAGTGTAACGAAATCTGTAGTGATGCTAAAAGATATAAGAATGACGTTCAGTGAGCGATGACCCACAGCCCTGCTGCACAAGGTAACCCAAGAGATCTTCAATTGCGGACTTTTTTACCATGCTGCTGAAGTAGCCAACGTTGCACCCATTTTGCAAAAGATTTCTCATCGTCACGCGATCGTGAGAAAGTGACTGCAGAGACGTTCGCCCACTTCTTTACTTTACCATACCGTGTTACCACAGCCAAAAACTTCAGACCCGACAGGTGGGACCACCTGGCGGGGCTAAGATGAACCAGGCGAGCAAATATTTGCAGCTGCAGTACATTTAATCCATTCTCCTTCTCTGCTGGTGTAAATTGTCGGCAACGGCTTAGTTTCCAATGCTTTGCCTCTTTAAACATTTTGAGACGGTCACTCAGCGAAAGCATAGAAATGCACCTTCAGTTGTCGTTGCACGAAGTGACATAAGATGCTCTACCGTCAGCCGGTGACCCAGTATTCCGCAAGGATTTCTGCATACGTCGAAATGCCGAAGACGCTAATATTCTCTATTAAATAATTTTAGCGCGCTTTGAAGGCCTCCAGGTGGTTGCACGCGCACTTATTTGTGCGGGCTCTGTCCTCGTATGGACACCTTCTCCGAGTGATGAAGGTGAGTGTAGCGAGTGTCATGTTTTCTTGTCCTCTTCGTCCCCGTCAAATTTGCGCTACTACAACATATGGTTAAATGGTGAGTGTAATCACGTTTTTTCGTATTCAATACAACTGGATACAATATCACGTTAAGATATCGGATGTTACGTCATTATTTTGTAAGTAGATATGATTATGAATGATGCTGTAGTGGCGCTCTTTATCGTGCACGGGCCTCTACCACTCCGCCGCAACCGATATAAGACCGCCGCGGTCGGGATCAAATCCGCGACCATTGCGTCAGCAGCCGGGCACTGCAACCATCGATTCACACATGGCGGATATGGGTCACATGCAAGGCAGCAGAATCACAGTCAGAACCGTATCACTTCATTGAAAAACAAGTGAAACATGCTAGCCATCGTTCACTGACTGCGTAGCGACCGGACGGGGACAGAATAAACTACACACACACACTAATATGAAATAACATATGACATGTACGCGAGGGACGGCTTCATAAACATTGTAGTTCTAGAAACCTTGAGATTACGAAGTCGTTTAGTGAGCGGAACCACCTGCACTGACTGGTTCCTGGTATTAGAGTGACAGCCGTCCGACGGTCAGTCGTCAAGTTGACCAAAGCAAAGGGGTACCGCGCAAGGCACGTTGGGGGAGTTCACGCCTTTTAGTGGCGTCCGCTTAAAAGCGTCGTCGTCATGGGCATTGTAGGAATGGGTGAGGGTGTACGCACCGACAAAGCGAAAGTCATGGCTGCGTCCTTCTCTCCCCGAGCAGTGCAGCCGTAGTCCAGGTAGGCAGCGGCAGCACCAGGCGAGCAGCAGGGAGGGCGGCCCACCAATGAGGGGAGGAAGAGAGCGGCGTGCCGCGACCTGGCCAGGCTCGCACGCGTTCCTGCCGCCGGTGCTTCGCGAGGAGAGACTCGCCAGCCGCCGTCGCCATGAGAAGTGGGCTCGCGACGCTGCTCGCCGTCGCCTCACTGCACACGTGGACCGCGCTATCGCTCAGGGTCCTGGATCACCGACTCTTCGGTGAGTGACAGAAAACAAATTGCTTTTAACGAAGCACTTTTCTGCGGCAAGCGGGTGGTTGTCTTGCGATGTCTGGTCCCAGCTTCTCTCGTAGATGCTAGTTTTCGCGATCGTGACAGGCATCGTTCGAGACGACAGACCATTTACGCCGAGAAATATCGACACCGTCTGATTACTTATGTCTTGCGTTGGTCGACCCTCGTTTTGGGTTGCACTCGAACTACCGGGAAGTAGGCTGGACTGTACATGACATTCGTGCACGTTGGCTTTCAAAACGTGAAAGTCTGGTAGCCGGCACCGTCGTTTGCACGTGTGTTCTGGCGCTTCTAGCTTGAAAACCACCGAGTTTGGTATTTTCGCATTCCTTTGTAGGGTCTATTTCTTTTGCTTGCGGCTTTGTACGAAGCAGATTTGTAAGCGAGGGGAATGCTGTCATTCAGTCCGAATATATTGGGTGATCAGTAAGTCGCGTTAATGCATTTTTTCTAAAGGAAAGTGCTGCGTTATATTTACGTAGGAAAACTTTGTTTAATCGCCAGTACATTCGATTTTTTTTTTCGTAGTAGAGTGGTGCGTGTAATATTTGTGGCTAAATTCTCTTCCTTTGACCTTTCTAAACAGAGCCGTGCGTAATTCATTCGATCCTGCCTATCCCCATCTAAGCGATCGGTTAGTTTCGGGGGTTCGTTTCTAGATCGCAGCGTGTTTTAATTCCAACAAATTGGTTGCGCTGAGAGGCGGTTTTGTCAACTTTCCCCCGCAATCACTGCCATTACTGGTTTTCCTAATTCTGTCGCTGAATGCGCTAGTAAAATGACAACCAGCACGAGCTTTGGAAACTATGCGTCAATTTGCAGATACGCGATCGCTGCTCTTGGTGTGCCTGATCACGTGACTCAGCTTTTCAGTGTTGAGCGAACAGGCGTCAAAGGGTGAATATTTTGTCACGCACACAGAAGGCGAAAGTTTCAATCGTATCCTCTGTTTACTCTCAATCGTCCCTGGCCTTGCGAACGAGTCAGCATCATGCATGAATGGCTACGGATATCAAATAAGGGTGCCAGCGAAGTATATAACCACGCAAAATAAGGAAGACAAGCAGTGTACGTATATATTATCCGCCCTCCTAACCAATTCAGCTGTCATAACTACGCGCGCGGCGTCGGGTAGGCAGGCGACCGTGTTCTGAGAATGCTGATGCTCCTCCAGCTGCAACACGTGCCCCACCTTTGCGTCCCTTCTCGCTCAGCCCGTTCCGAAAGGATGACCTGGCTAAGCATGTGACACGGGCGTGCTAGTTTGGTTTTGACCTTGTACGCGTTCGTGAAACGGAATGTCGATGCGTACTCGTTGCTACCGTTATGGTAGGAGAGCACTGTGGTCGGGACGTCGTGCAAATGCTCAGCAGTCCGTAAATGAACCGTCCATGTATCTATCTATCAAGCGGAAACACAGTCGTTTCTGTCATGGCGTATGCATTCAGGGCTGTTGGGAGTTCTACAGCAACTATAGGAGGGGAGGAGGGGTGATCATATTAATATCTAGGGTTATACGTCCCGAAACCACGATATGATTATCATGGACAGTGTAGTGGACTGCTCCAAAAGTGTTGACCATCTAGTGCTCAGTTGCGTGCACTGACAATGCACAGTACCGGACTTCTAGCTTTTCGCATGCGTCAAAATGCGACGGCCGGTGTCGACTTCGGGTCAGCAGCCGCACACCTTAAACACTAATCTATCGAGGCGGACAGGGGGGCAGTGGCGCGAAAATGGTGCTGTAGAACTCGTCATCTGGCACTTAGCCGTATTTCCGCAGGAGCTGCAGAAGTCACGTCTGAGCCAGTTGATAACAATCGTTTGAATATTTTACAATCGTGTACGAATAAACTAATACAGTGGAATGTCGGGGAACGAAATGTTAATTGTTCCTGTAAACGATACCACCATAAACAGCGCCGATTCAGTATCAGTCTGAAGTTCAATGATGCGCTGCAGTGCACATGTGGAAAACGCCCCTCTTACAAGATTCTATTGCAAGCTCCCGTAAAACAAAACGTTCTATTGACTTGTGTTTAGGTGATGCCGTCACCAAGCCTACTGAAAACTGTTTTTTTTTTCTATTAAAGGAAGCACACTGATCAGGAACGTAACTACGACTAGTATCGCAAAGTTTCGCAGTATGTCACAAGCAGAGCCGCAGTTTCCCATCTCTGTGCATTTCACAACGCCAGGCCAATGCTTGAACGCGTAAAACCACGTTCTGTGCTTTATTTCAGTTCATAACTATGTTATCTTTATTTATACGCATGGTACCGTTCCATGTTGCACAATTTTTAGTTCCCTGTAAGTTCTGACGTAGATTCCCATTGCGAATCGCTATCCTGTGAATGACGTAGGAAAAAGTTATGGTGCAGTCTGTAAATAAACGACGTTTCATATATTCATAATATTACCACTGTCTCGTGCCTTGCTGGCTGTCATGCCAACGTTTTTTTGTCGTTGCCGCTATGTCTTTGTTGTGAGCCATTAACAGCGTTGCGTTCAACCTGATTTCGGATTTCGAAGGGGCCCTAGTCTGAGTATTTTTGATAATATAACAAGAGCAAACTGTGTCTTACTTCTGAGTAAACTTATATTTTTTTGGCTAAATATTTAAATTCGAACTGAAAATTGTTTGACAGCACAAATATTTAAAAAACTGTTCACCTAAAATTTTTCTCGGGGATTTGTTAGGCATATAAAGCCGTGCTCTGCTCCCCATTCAAGCACGTGGTATCCATGTTGTTAAAATACGATATCATTCTTGCAAAGCCAGGCAGCTGAAGGGACACACAGCTGAGCATAACATCATTTGAATTTCACTCCTCATCTTTCAGGCGATTGCAGATATGGTTATGACCCGGACTTTTTCGGAAGAGCACATTGTCAGTTTCATTTTTGTTTCTCCTGAAAAACAAACCTTGCTTTCTTTTCTTTTTTTTTATCCCATACTTTTCGCGCTGGTGTACCGAGTGTTCTCTGATTTAGGCCACTACTGGCACCCGATGTTCAGCTGACCGTTTTGGCGAACCTGCGTTTCGTCTTTCAGAAAGTGTCCTCGCAAGTCGCCGTCAGGGGCCGCGCACTGGTGAGTGATCGACCGCAACGTGATATAATATCGCAGATGGTTTAATACAACGCTCTATCTGGTGCACTAGATGAAAATAATAACCAGCACTGCAGATAGGTGCTTCGTAAAGCGTAATAGTAGATAACAACACTTTTCATGTGAAAGGAACAATAAGGAACGGTATACTTCTGCGCTTGTAGCTAATTTCAGCAACCTTCAAAGATTACGGTGGTAGTTATTTGGCGTTCACAAATAGTTCAACTGCACACTAGGATCACAGCAGTCAGCATGAGTCACCGCGAAGCCAGGGATCAAACCCACATGTAAAACGTTGCAGGCACTTAGCAACTTAAAGTGTTTAATCAACTTAACAAGTTATTTGCCATTCCTGTCATCGTGAATATATGACGTAGTATTGCATCACGTTCGGGCGGCGAGCACAACGTAAGGCGGATGCGCATCGTCTAAGTTAAAGACGCGGTTTGACCATGAGTTGAATTCGACAATAATGTATTCACGCGAATAGCAGTGTGCCATGTAAATTAGATCTGATGTTCTAGCATAGCCACAAACATACAACACGTTCAATTTTCTCAAATCTATGGACACGGTATTTACGTCACTGTGACGCCATGTTAGTGTACTTAAAGAGAGAGAGATAAATAGAGAGTAAAGGTAGGCAGGTTAACCAAGCTTGGCTCGGTTGGCTACCCTACACTTGGGAAGGGGGAAAGAGGAAATAATAGAAAGGAAACAGATAGAAAGAAGAGTAAAAAAATATGAATAAATAATCAGCTTGAGATTACACAGCACAGTCTCACGCTGTTCTTCCACAAGTGCTTTTGAAGTCCAGTAGTCTTCAAGAAGCGCAATAGAGATTTCGTGGCTTTTCGCGTATGGGAGAGCGTTGGCCAAGGTCCCAGGATCTCCTTTGCTCAAAGGGTCGCGAATCCAGGTGACGGAGCTTGGCTTCCATGGCACGTGGTTCGGATTATTATGATGGGCAGTGACATAGAATGTGCTCAAGCGTCTCTTCGCAAGTGCAAATGTTGCATGTCGCACTGTGGTCATTTAAAGGGAGACGAATGATGTATTCGTGAATGCCCAACTACATGCGACGCGGCAAAGTTTCAGCGCATCGTGAGAGCCCGGGTGGCAAACGAAGTTGCAAATTTGGGTCAGTCGAATACAGGTGCACGTTGGAGAAAGATTGCGTGTTCCATTGTAGGAGCGGGATACGAGGAGCAAGTGATTGTAGTCGCTGCGCAGCGTCCGTTCTCAAGAATGGTATATGGACGTCCGCACGTCATGGTCATGAACCCGTTGAGCAGCTTCATCCGTGCGATCATTGCCAACCATTCCGCAATGACCCGGTATCCATTGAAATACAATACTGAGTCCTTCTTCGAGCACTTGGTGGTAGTCGTGCCTTATATGATATACTAATCGTTCGTGCCGTAAAGCGAACCGTAGTGTCTGTAAGACTGGCCTCGAGTCGCTAAAGATGGCCCATGGATTTGGTTGCTGCGGATGAATGTACTTAAAAGGGGTACTTAAAAGCTGTCGCATGTGCAAGAAACTTCATAACACGGCACGCGTGTCTCGCACGGTCACAATTGGCACTCCGTCGAAAAGCCTGGTACCGTCAAGTGCTGGCTGCGTAATGATACATGTTGAATTCATTAGCGTGTTATTCGTGTAACCGTGTTGAGATTCTGGAACAGAGGAAGGCTGTTTTCGTGACGTCACGTGCAATCTGTCAATGCTGAAAATCAGGAAAGGCCGTTTTCGGTACTTTTAAGGGACAAAAATCAAGGTAAACAAACATGTACAGCATGAAATAACAAAGCGAACAGCACGAAGAATAGCGTACCGACCAACTGAAGGTTTCCAGTTGCCCCCGGGACCATCTTACGCTTCCGTTTGAAGGCAGAAAGGGCAGAACCACTCTTCCATTATGTTGGCTCTTGCCTTCAGATCATGGTTAAAAGAAGGGAGCAACGCGCATGTAAAATGAATACCGCCCTAATGAAGCCGTAGGATGCACCAGCAGACGTAAAGGCGGCAGTTTTCACTCCTAATCACCTCCAGGAAACAAGTCTGAGCCGGGTGAGCAGGTACTTCTCTATTTTTTCTTTGCCATTTTTTTTGTTATTGGCCGCAAGGGGAACCCACGAGCAGGCGGTAGATGATGACCGTCGCCGGAGCGGGTCTTCCTTATCAGTCGTCTCGGCCCGCTGAAGACTGCCTTTTCCACCGTCTTCTCACTGAAAGCATTGAACCGGCTGCGAACTCATCAAAGCGAACAGTACACATTCACGGAGCCGAAATTACGACGGGCCTCTACGCAGAGGGCACGTCATCATTTCCTTCTTCGCGAGTCGCATATAAATGGGACTGTAAAAGAGTGCGGCCGTACAACTGTGGATCACGCGCGTGATCGTCAAGTGCGCCAGCGTAACGGGCAAGTTTGATTTATATTGTAAACTGTTGGAAAGATACATACGCCTCGTTTCGTACATTGGTGTATAACATACTGAGTCACTCATTTCTTGAATCGCAGAAATATGAACATAATTGTGCTCTTGGTGTGATGTTTGAAACAGTAGCTACCCAAGGTTATCGTGTGGTGTCGATGCATTGCAACGTTAGAGCACCAGCACTGTTGTGCTGATTAGCTACGTTTACTGAAATGTAACTATGAATGAGTGAGTATTATGTAAATCTGATAGTCTGTTTGAGAGGCAACATCTTCGATCCGAGAAAATGTCGTACGGTATCGACGCAGATACAATGTAAGGATGTTGGCTTCTCGAGATTATATTGAATCGATTCACCCATTTCCGCTTAACGCGCAAGAGTATAAGCAATTGTACCTGTCTTGTACGACCCGGTATCTGACCAGCTCGCGAGGGCATCTGACAAGGAAGAGAGTGAGTGTGTTGTAATGCGGAAAGGTACGCAAGTTAACGCGGAAATAATTATAAAGTTCGCTACCCTGCTCTGGAAAGGGGTAAGGAGGGAGGTATAGTAATTATAAATAAAAAAATGAAAAGAAAAGGGATTCCTACGACTGCCTGCATCAGAGTGTGACACCTCAGCAGTAGCTCAAAATGGAGAGGATAAAGGGGAATTAAAAAAAGATAGAAAGAAAAGTAAAAGGTTGAGAGAAGGTTAGAGAAGTCCGTGGATGGGGCCGCGATCGGCGAGCGGTCATCCAAGAGTTGAGATCGTGAACGAGAGAATCGCCAGCCACGCAATCCGCCAGGCGTCTCTAAGGAGAGACAGAAAAGCAAGAGAAGAATGACGAGAATTTAGATGAGTAGATAAGAGAGAGAGGTAGATAAGAAACTATTACGTCACGGGAGTGACAAAATCGTTTAATAAGGCGGGTTGCTCTTGGAAACTTCATCGGGGTTTTCGTCACTTTCTGGCGTGAAGCACGGTCGTTTCAGCATTTCAAAATTGATTGCTCAGAAAGCGGTTGGTCGTTGGGGCGCGCACATACTCTTGAGAGGAATTGTCCCTGGTAGCTGTACTGACACTGGTAGCTGTAATGGTAGCTGTAATTGTCCCTGGTAGCTGTAATGGCAAAATACGTTCGATGGTTTCGTAACTGCCGCACTGGTCATATGCAGCACCCTCTGCCATTACGATGCGGCAAGCAATTACGTTCCTAAAGGGCACAAGAAATCTATTGTTGAGGTGGGATCGAGTTTGTGTGGTTGTGCTGTTCGAATTGAGTCAATAGGACGTACAGCTTACTTTAGGTCGCTGGAAGAGCAACATGAGGTCGCAAGATATGAATGAAATATCACGGCATCTGAAGTCGTAACCGATGAAGCTAGAAACCAAACGTACTCCGACCACTACGCTGGAGGGTTTCCGGCCACGTACCGAGATGTGCTCGGGCACGACAGGGAGGATCGAAAGAAATATCCGCAACCCCACGCACGGCTGGACAGGTTCAAGGCGGTCTACATGACGTTGCTGCAAATGAGCACTTTCACCAACCCTTATGCCCCGCCTGGCTGCAACCATCTCCTGGTTGCCCTGGTACGAGCACAAATGCGGCGATATTGCCCCCCCCCCCCGGGCTCATGCACAATGAAGAACATGAGAGTATACAACCATGAACGAATCGTGAACCAACCATAAACCATAAAATAACCATGAAACATGAACCAACGCACGAACCATGAGAGTATAAACACGAACGTACAATTGATGAAAGTGTAAACGAAGTGATAGAGGCCAAGGGCAAGGGGAAGGACAACAGCAGGGCCCTCTGAAGCAGGGTGCTTTGCTGAATGATGGCGAGTCACCCTGCTCAGCGAGACCCCCGAAGACCAGGAGTGCGACTTACAGTGGTATGCATATCGGGTCGTCGCCAAAACCTTGTTTGTTGCTCAACACCCATTAATAAATGGAGAAGGGTGAAAGAAAACGTAAGAGAAGTAGCGGCTTGAAAATCCCTCACACTCCCCCGCCGCGGTGGTCTAGTGGCTAAGGTACTCGGCTGCTGATCCGCAGGTCGCGGAATCGCATCCCGGCTGCGGCAACTGTATTTTTGATGGATTCGAAAATGCTGTAGGCCCGTGTACTCGGGTTCGGGTGCACGTTAAAGAACCCCAGCTGGTCGACATTTCAGGAGCCCTCCACTACAGCGTCTCTCATAATCATATGGTGGTTTTGGGGCGTGAAACCCCACATATCAATCAATCAAATCTCTCACCCTACTGACAAAGATTTGACTGCAATACAAATCGACAGCTTGCAAAACAGTCATTGCGCATGCATGAGCAAGTTTGTCTTCAACCGGATAGCCTCGGCCACAGACTAGCTGGCATTCTATTTTTTTTTTCATTGATGATTACCCCATGTCTTTCTTTCATTTCCTTTCTCACGATCTTTTGTTGTTCGGCGGGAACATAAAATGAGGCGTCGCATCCCTGCAATGTGCTGTGAAAATTATTTTGGCTTTAACGTACTTTCCCTGGAATGTGGTGTGGTGAACGTGCTTGCAGCTAGAAAAGAAGTCTGAGAAGATTCTGGTTGGAAAACATTGCTGTGAGAAAGCCAGCTTAGATGTGTTTTTTCAAGCGTACGCAAGGAGGCGCTCCCTATTTCGCAAAGTGTCCAATAATCGAAAGTCGAGTAGCTTCTTTTGAGGACAGCACTCAGTTCCCTAAACAGACTCAATGCTCTGTGAAAGTGAATGTTGATACGCACCAGCGCTAATACAAATATGGACGGAAGTTGCACTTATAGAGAAAAAAGGGACACGAGGGCCCTCTTAATATGAATGTAAATTTGGAGAGACCGTAGGCTCCTGTTATCGGTGATCACTGCAGTAGTCGAACTTCCACTTCTTCTACTTTATCTGCAAACGATCCTCACTCCACCCTGCAGCAACATTGGCCTTGTTTAGAGAGTCGTTGACCACACTTTTCTTAATTGAAACTAGCCCAATCAAGGAAGGTGTTATGTTGTTTTACTGAGCTTGCACAAGTTGCTTTTACATGCTTTTCACGCGTTGCTACTGTTTCATGACACAAGGTTATTGTGATAAAGCACCGGACAGTTGTAATGTCTAATGAGTACCTGCAAGATACCTGCTATGGGGCTTGCTGAATACTTTTCTACCACCAAGTGCCCTCAGCCCTCCATATTCTTGAGAAGGTCACCAGTTTGGTGAGAGGGAAAGGGGAGAACAAAAAGGAAGGGAAAGGCAACGACGAATGCTCATTGGGAAGAATAGCTTGTTCTGGGGACGAGCTCTTGCTGCGGTCGAGGTCATTACATTAGAAAATCTGCGCACTTAAAGTAACATTTTTCGAAGTCTTCCATTGATCTAATGCACCAGCCGCTCACCATTTTTTAGTTGGTTCATGTCCTGCGCTGCCGGTGTCATTATCGAGCGGCGACAAACAGAACTGAATACAAATGCAGCACTGAAATCAAGCGCTTGATGTGCCGTTACATGATCATTGTCTCCTCCCGTATGGCTGCCGATATCTCAAGAAAGAATAAACAATGAAAACGACACAAAAGTCAGCTCAGAAGCTCTGAAAGTTCTGTCAAGTAGTAAATAATGCGTCCTTTGGTGCGCCTACTTTTCGTGTATTCACAATATGCGAGCTTAAAAGCAACATAAAAGCCGCAAGAAGCGGAAGCCGCGGCTGGATTTTTCAAGGGGCGTCTCGCGAAGGTAAGCACGCGCCATTCTGGGCACCTGTCATGCAACGGGAGACTAGTGCCGCCAGAGACGTCTGACGTGAGGCAAAGAAAAGTAAGTTGCGATGAGATGACGTTTGGGGGGGTCCAGGAAGGAAAAAAATTGGGGGGGGGTCAGATGTGGGGAGAGGGCAGGAGTGGCGTCCAGGTTCCGGTTTGGCCAGTAAGTACCGTAAGAGGGCGTGTTCCGCGCCTCTTCGAAAGGACCGAGGGTGCACGCATTCTTGCAGCATTCGGTCACGCTGTTGTTCTGACGGATCGGCTAGCGTTCGGCCGCCCACGGAGCACACGTGATGGCGACCGACGCGTCACCTGCTGGTGTCGTAGACTTGTCTCGGCGGAACGACGTGCGTGGCTTCGGGAATCGTCCGCCAAATCGGCTTATGCAACCGCGCGGTGCTCTAAACGTGATCGGGCACGGATCATTGAGATCCGAGGTACTAAGCGGACACGCTTGGATTTCGCCGAAAAGTGCACCGTCGGCCACTGCTGGGCAGCGATGCGCGTGCATGACCGCTACTGGTTACGTCTGCACTTTTTTTTCCTTTTGCGTTTAGTTTTTGTAGGACTGGTCGAGCGAAGCTGCGCGCGCCGGTCGGAAGTGCTAGTGTTTCGAACTCAAGAGAAACGGGCGACAGAGAAGGAGAGGTAGAAAGAGAAATTTCTATCGAAGAAATCTCTTACCCTTCTGCCCCCCCCCCCCCTTACGGAAGCGGAAAGAGAACGTTGAAGTTGTGCGAACAAAATGGCGAGAGGTCTTATACTCGCGAGAAAAGTGTGAGGTGAAGGAGAAGGCGAGGGGATCGAGAATGGGACTTTCAGGTGCTGGAAGTATAGCTAGCTTTTCGGAAAACATAGTACAGTGTATGAAAGTTTTATTTCGCCTTGAGCTCTCACCGATCGAAAGTATGGGAAGTCAAAGAGAGAAGTATCCTGATGGAGAGCAGGAGATTTTTGTCTGGCTTTTCGCTTGACGTGTTACCCCAGGTACGGGGTGATGGCTATGACGTATACAACGATAAACCTCATAACACATACAGCCACCTACGTGAACTGCATTGCTTACAATGTTTCATTCAGACCTGTGGGTAGCAAGAATGTCAGTAGCGCTTTTGTGGCATGTAACGCACTAGAGATGCTTTGCCACTTGCCTAGAACATATGTCAACTCCAAGTTTGAGTCCCGTTGCAGTTTTAGCTGCGTATCTCGTCCACTAAGAAAAGACGTGATTGACGTCTTCCAGGACGTTACATTGTTCACGCAATGGTGACCCTGACAGTCTGATTTCGTTTCTGAAATAATTGGTATATGCGACGTTTTAAGCTCATCTCGTCTTGTCTGTTTAGGTCTCGCGCTACAGCGAAGTGACTCGATGGATCTAGCTTGTACAGTGTCTCATACTGGTGACTAGCGTCCCTCCGGACGGATTGCTGGAGGCGCCAAGCGTGTTTCGATACTGGTATATTGAAAGTATCGCAAGAAGAACATAGACAGACATCAAGCAACACTTTAACGGCAGGCAATTGTTAGGGCTTGATTGTTAACGTCCCATCAAATAACGGCAGCTGTATGTTACTTCGGCTCATTTCTAACTAAAACATTTCAGTAGCGTAAATAAGTTAAATAGAAAACAATAATAAAGTGAAAGTGCTACCATTTTATTCTTTTTCGCTCCAGCTTAATTTTTATATTTGGTACCATATACTTGAAATGCCTAACAAGCCAAAGCCGTCACAACAGTGCTCTCAGCTATAAAATGGTACTGTCCTGGTACGTATGTCACTTACAGGTACTAGATATCGTATGTGAAAGCTGGGTGAGATCAATGGATCCCTGCTCCATGTAAATCATTCAATGTACACAGAGGTGGAAAAGGTGCCCATTCAGCGCTTGTAAAATGACCGTTTTTAGCCGCGTGCAACAGGTCATGCGAGTTCACCACCAGATAATGCGTATCTCTTCGCATTTGTATGTACGCATCACAATGCGTGACTCTACTTCGGATTTATTCGGATATGTCTGACTGCGTAAAGCGCAACTGTGACTCTGATTTATATCATAAGCCACTGTCTCGCACAAATTTAGAACTTATTACATGCACTTGTGGCGTAATGTGGCTTGCACTGTCATGGGATGTAACGTAAACAGGACGGGCATTTACCTTTGTTAACAAAATATTGTCCTGTGCAACAAAAACATGAAACTATGTTACATTTGTCCGCGCATTATCCTTCATATTATTATTATTAATATTATTATTATTATTGTTGTTGTTGTTGTTGTTGTTTTGACAACGCTCATGTTTTTACACTTACCCTTAAAAACGATTAGATTCGCAAGAAAAAAATCTAAACAAAGATATATTACAACAGTCTGTGCATTGCCTTTCATGCTATTAAGAACAATTTATTGACACGACGCATGTCGTCATCAGTAACTTGGCCCGAAAAGCAAGTGAAGTCGTCGAGGCTGTCCACAGAGAAGCCTCCCATGAGTCAACCTGTTTGATAGTGGAGTCAGCTTCCTCGAAAGACGTGGCCCATATTAGTACAATAAGAATGGGGATTCTGGATTTGCTTCTGGTTCTAGATTTGTTTTTCCTGTTTCCAAGGAACTTGCCAACAAACCTGTTCCGAGCTACGTCACAGTGTGACGTCACCGGCCTACCTGCAATGAGGCTGTTGGCAGATAATCCCCGCTAGTGGCTCAGCGTGGAACAGTTGCGCGATTCTTGGAGCAAGTTTTTTTTTTAACTTGAACTTCATCTTACTGTGGCAGGGTCAGCTATGGTATGTGTAAGAGAACAACTAGGTGTGTGATGAAGTGCGTGGTGAAAACCTTGCCACGCAATAGCTTGCTGTTTGTCTTGGAGAAGTGAAAACAGAACGACCTGAGCGAGGAACAGTGGCATCGTCTTCGAAAATGTGCAGTTTTTTTTTGTAGCGTGTACTGTGCGTTGAAAGGCATCGACAAGATTGGTTAACCTTTATACGGACAGTGAGACTGGTTATATTGTGGGTTGTGTGCAAAATAACGATGCATCTTGTTTGCAAAGACATTGGCACTAGTTGTGAGCCGGTGGCACTAACCGGCTGTAGACGGAACATCACGATTCGACATTACAGTCAAGGTAAAAAATGCATTTGACACGATCATCTGCGAGTGCGTACATCTCGGTGTTTGAGCCGCGTGCAGAAAAGTGTACATTATCTCCGGGCTGAAGATACAACTACGCATGAGCTACTAGCATGCTTATGCATTGCCGAAGATGCATATATTTTCGCCAGGGCGAGAACGCAAACCCAATAAAAGTGTAACTCATATTAGCGGAGACCGCATACCTCTTAATGGAAACAGGAGATATTCTTGTTTCTCATATACTTCGTATCTTTACGGCTCGATCTTTATTACGTGATAATGCGTATTACAAGTTGGTGTATCAGGTTGAAAAGAGCAAAATAAGTGTGCAAGAACGTTGTAGGCATCTGATGCAATGAGCTGACTCCGCAAAAAATATGTATATAATTAAGTTATCGAGTTTAGAACTGCATTATTTTCAGTGAATTATGAGGAATGCCAGAGCTTTGCTTTAACTTTCGCGGGAATTTATTTGTTAACATTTGCTTATAACGAGCGGCAAACAGTGTTTTCTTGTTGTTGTTTTTTTCCTAATTCATGTCTGATCAGAATTACGCGCAGTAAGAAGCTCAAAACCATCTTACCACCAATGCATGTTGTACCTCGTTTAAAACTGCAGCGCACATGTCATCTATCCTATGCTAGTGATTCCCCAAGCGACAGCCAACGGGAACAATGCAGAACGCTCACTTTCGAAGGCGATAAGATTTTTTTGCGATAGCAATTATCTGGACACTCTCGGCTCTGTTTTGCCGCTGGCGACTGCCGTCAGAAAATTAATCCAGAATAAGAGCCCGACGCGTGGAATCGGACGCCCGACCTCTTGCTTGTGAGCGCGTGACGTTAGCCACTGCACCACGAAGGAGCACATTCTTCAACGTTCAAACGGCAAGCTATGTATATCTACCACTTACCGCTGGCGATACCCATCTGGGGGAAAATGTGTTTTTTTTTCTGAATTATACCAGCGAGATGGCGCAATAAAGGCGCGTCGCCAGATCGTCGTGAAGCGGCGACGCGTGCTCATGAGTTCACCTCACACGCCTTGGGCTATCACCGGAATGATTCTTTGTAGTTACCGGACGCACAAAGGTCACTGCACTCGCTGCGCAGTCTCAGTTTGCGAAAAGGGCACTCTTTTCAAACCCAGTGATGTAACTGAGACACTTATTCGAGTTCATCTGTACTTGGAGTACATTTCATGCGTCATTTATATGTCAGCAACGTGGGGCACGTTTAGATCTGCTTGCCGTTTTTCGCCTGGTATTTTAATGTATTGCTATTGCATTCATCGCTTCACCTTTGCGGAAATAACGTGACTTCTTTTTTATGGCTGCCATCTACGAGGACCACATCGCCTCGCATTAACCTAACAAAATCGTGCATTATAGGCAGTGATTCTTTTTTTTTAACTGTGACTCTAGACTACTGCAGTTCTCAGAAACTTTTATCGAAGGAATGCGGACACACACAGCGCTGCTATGCAGAAAGATCCCACCGGCGAAACTTTCTTGACAACAAGCCCCTACTGAGTGGGAGTAAATTGTGGGCGATAGGCTCGCAGTGATGTTACACTGTTCACATACAGGCAGATCTCTATTGTTAGCTTTGCCGACTGTGTGCGTCTCTGCGTTGCGTTGATGTCCTACTGCTACATTGGTATGCAACGTTGCATTGAATACCTAATCGTCCAGTTTTACGATCTGCTCCAATCAAATGAAACGGCCTGCAGTAGATAATAGTGCAGCGTTTCAGTCGTGTCCGATTCCGGGTGCCGTTGGTATGAAGGCAAGAACTGTATTGGGAGTTACCTGCAACAAATGCTCTATTGCTTACGGTATGCTGCCCGTTTACAGGCTCACATCAGATGCGAAACACTGAGCCTTTTGAACGTGCAGCTAAAATTCGAAACGCTCTGAATCGGCCTATTCAAGGGACTGTGTTGGAATGGCCATAATTAATGAGAGTTCCTTATGAAATATCTGTCCCACGCCCCACATGTGGCTGATAGCCAACTTTTCTAGGTCATTTGTGCTCGTTCATTTACACAAATCGGGTGTCTGTATTCCGTTTCGCTTGGTCATGTGCTAAGGCTGGTTTACGTGGTTGATAAAATAATAATAATAATAATTAAAAATATTAATAATATTAATAATATATCATCCATGTGATTATGAGAGACGCCGTAGTGCAGGGGTCTGTCGATGACTGGGCGCCCTAAGGTCTGTCGAAGAGATAGTTTTTACTCGGGCCTCCCGGAAGTTTGTGAGTAGAACAAGACCACGGAAAGCAGTGCGGGACGTAGTCGCCTGTCATGAACGATACCTGTCTCTCGCGAGGAAACAAAGTCAGTTTAGTTGTGTTTTCTCGTTCCCGAACGAACTGAGACTCCACCTCTCACTCAAAAGTCCAAAAGAAAAATAACCAAATCGCGAATTTCGGCGAAAACTTGCTCCCCCGGCCGACCGAGAAAACGCGGTGAACCGAAAATACGAAATGGAGAATAAAACGAGAATAACATAGGGACAGAGTCCGAGCGATTAGCCTGCTTCTTGCAAGACTAACAGAGAAGCCAACGGACGGTCGGCCCTGAACTTGAACTTGTCCGGATGCTGCAGCAGCAAGAATGGTCGCACGCGATCTCGGAGAGGAGGAGAGGAGGGCGACCAATGAAACGCAACAAAAGACCAAGAGCAATCGGCTACCGCGCCTTGCCAAATTGCCTCGTGTCCTAAAAGCAGCCATGATGTATGTGCCTCGTCCTGTCGGGGGACCGGCAAAGTGAGACCCCCCCGGAGGCGACACATCTCCGACGCACCGGGGCCGTCGTCTCCGCGCGCTGCTTAGCCCAATTTCGAAAGCAGCAGCAACAGAGTTAATCCCGGGACGCAAATCGAACGACCCGGCGGGTGATTATTGCCATCCGAGGCACTCCGCCACCAGTCCTCTTTCCCTGCTGGCTTTTCTTTGTCGTGGTTCCCTTGCTCCAGTGAGAAGCCCGAGGCGAAGCGATCGCCAGCCTCTGTCGAGGCCGTTTATCCAGGTAAAACGCAACGTGCCGGCTCTGAGCACCCTAGAAAAACCGACCTTGGCATTTGGGGAAGAAAAAGAAAAGAAAAAAATACCAAGAGAAAAAAAGACGAGCGATGAAGGTGAACGACCGGATGTCCTGCACTCGTCTTTGCCTCACTGCCTACGCTGTTGCAGGAAAGGAGCCGCTGGACTCTCTCCCCCAGTTTGCGCATGTTCGTCTTTTTCGTGGTCGACAGCCGGGGTTGCCCCCTCTCCTCCCTTCGCCATCGTCTTCCCGCTGTGAACCACGATGCCGCACGAGTCTTCCGCGTTTGCCGGTTCCGCCATTGGTCTTTCCCCCTCCTCCCAACCCGTTTCCTCTTCTAACCGATATTTCGACCAGCAAGGTCACGCGCCGGGTAGAGACCAAGGAGGGCAGACCCGCCTCTCTCCCCAGCGCCCTTGGCTTCGTACAGGTGTGAGGGCGGGTGAGGACGGCACAGGGGTGAAGGTCAATGTGTTTGCGGTGTTGTGGGTGCCCTCCTGCTGCCCCTCCACCGCAGCCGCCAGACATGGCTTTTTTCGTGGAGCCAGCGGGGTCTACGTTGCCTGAGACGTTACGGCGGCAGCACTTGGCTGCCATTTGCTGCTCCTTTTGCAACCCGCGTGACCTCTTTACATTTCCTCGGAAGACCGCGTAAATTAATTTTCGTTTTGGAAGGCAGGTAGGGCGCGTTAGGCCGTGTTCCCGACTGACAGCCGTCAGCCCACTGCACGTACGTGTCTGGCCTGTGCTAGAGAGATGTATTTATTAAGTTGACACGTCTGGCGTTCCGGTATGGCGTTCAGTGCGCTGCGGGAGGAAATAAAGAATCTGCACGTGCGCTTATGATTAAGTACTTGTTGACCATGTTACGTGAGCAGGTGTGGCTCAGCTTTCTCGACGTAGCATTCTGAAAACGTAGAGACGCGTAACCGCGGGGGTAACTAATCTTTTTTCTCTCTCTCTCTTTCGTTCTAGGCGCTACCCGCACTATAAAGCTCAAGCCGTGCCAAAACAGGGTTACCGGCCAAGAAGGCACGTGCATGTTTGCCTGGGACTGTTTCAGCGCGGGCGGCACCCACCTCACATACTGCACAGATTCTTTTTATACGGGCAGCTGTTGCAAACTACCGCCCGGGGTCGTCGTTCAGCCACATGACCAGCCTTCTGAACCGACCAACAGCATTGACACTGCGCCGTACGAAGGTGAGGACGACGACTACAAGAAAAAGACGAAGCGGCCTCCCACGAGCACTCCCAAAACCACGTTGCAGATATCGTCCAAGACTACGCAACCAGTAACCTCTGCTGTGTCAACACCAAGCCCTACACCAGTGCCAGCCACGACGGGGCCTACTCCTTTTGTCGGCCTCTCAACATTTACACCAGGTCTTATAACATGGAGGCCTCACGAGACAACATTGCCATTTGTCTCCGATGAACCGCCCTCAACTGTGCCAAATGATTACGGGTCAAGTATAAGCGTTCGGGATGCAACTACCTTGCCGACGACGACGACTGAGAAACAAACCGCGCCAGCTGCTGTCATGACCACACGGATACCAATTGTGGCGAGCACATTTCTCGATCCCGGAGAAACGACTACAGGGCCACCAGCAGAGTCTTCTACTCTGACGGCGACAAAGGTCACAACGGAGCAACCAGTGGAAACAACGAGCGGCGTGACTGAAACAGCTGGATACGATACCACATCGCAGGATTACACGAAGTCTACGCAAGCGCCTGTGACTTCTGCACAGGCACCTGGTACCGACACTACGACAGCACAGACCACTACGCAACGGCCGTCCACTTCGACAGTGCAGAGTCACACGTGGATTGTTAACGAACGTGAAACAACGATGGCTATTCCACAGTCCGTACCAACGGAGCAGACTTGGGTAGTTGTGGATGAGGCCGATGCAAGTGGCCAGCAAACGACGACTCCGACGCAAGTTGAAGCCACCGGCCAGCCGCCTTCCACTTCATCGATGATGGATTGGTCCACGGTGACCGACACGGTTACTTCGATTTCGTGGGTCGATATGACAGAGCTATCTACGACGCAGAAGCCACCGCCAGATGTGGCGGACACGTCGCCGCTACCGTCGAAGCCTCCCCCTGAGAAACCAGTTCTCCCGACCACGACTAACCCAGTAGCAACGACACTGGACTCTACGACAATCGCTTTAACCACAGAGGCTGATTTCGTAACAGTCAGAACAGATCCTTCGGAGGTGCCGTCACTCGAATTGGTAAGCGCTACAGCAGCAGATACTTCAACAAGAGATGAAATAAGTACGCAACCTCTCACAAGCACGCAACAGCAGACGTCAACAGCACGGCCGACTACACCCCAACCTAGCAGCACTTCCAGCCCAGATATAACCACAACAATTACCACGCGCCGAAGACCTATACCCACAACTATTGCACTGTCCACACGTCGCACTACGACTACTACCACGAAAGGGACGACCGCGCCGATCACGACAACGCCTGAAACAACTTTGAAGTACACAACAGAGCAGTCCGTGCCGTCGTATAGCGTTTCGGAAGAACGAAGGACCACGACTCAAATGCCTACTACTAGAAGAGCAACAACGCCACCGCCGACTGTCCAGTCGACCGTTCCAAAGGCTACGACCACGACGACTACACCAACGACTACGACAAAAGCGGGGCCATCGACTCTCTCTCCTGACAAGGACATCCGCAAAAGTAAATTTACGCTGATCTTTCCTTTAACACACATTTGAGCCATAGCGTGAGCCATTGTGAACAGCCGATTCTCATTACGTCCACTTTTGCAGTATGTGGCCGGCCGCGGTCAGTGGCAAGTGCCAGGATTGTGGGAGGCGAACAGACAAAATTTGCTCAATGGCCCTGGATGGTGAGTGTTCGAAAGTCGTCATCACTTCATTGGCCTGACGTATTCACTTGTGCCTGCAAATGGATTTGTGTGCCTCGGTTTTCAATATGAAGATCAACCAAAAGGGATATTCTGGCTGTAGTTGACCTAGCGCTTTGCTCTCGCCCACTTTCAGATATCACTGCGACAGTTCAAACGAAACAACTTCCTACACAAGTGCGGTGCTGCGCTCCTCAACGAATATTGGGCTATTAGCGCAGCCCACTGTGTTCACAAGTAAGTACTTCAGTATTACTCACCAGATTTAAGTTCGGTATATGCTGGTTTGAGTGTAATGGAGGCAATCTGTTTTCTTCGCCGGCTAGTCGTGTCGTCGTTTTATAGTGCAACAACCACAGCGGCTATACTGCGTTACATCTTTGTCTTGATTATGCGCTGTTTTAGTCTTTGTGATTAGTTTGGAGCTCATAACTTTGCAACTTTCTGTTGACAGTGCATCTGATGCTCTTCATAACGTAGTAACGGTGTTCCATCATCACAGCGAATGAGACCGCGAGTTCAATTTCATTATCTGATTATAACATTGAGATTGGAAACGAAAATGCCAAATGTGCAATCATCACGTCTACACAACCTCGGCTTCACTTAATTGACATAGTTGAATCGGGCTTACGGTCGCTGCCATGGTGTAAATATGTTTTTATTTTATTAAGTGCTCTTTCGTGATTCTATACATCAGGGGTGTCAAACGCACTGCCCGCACAATACTGCCTTCGTACCATATTTATTATATGTCTGTGTGCCCCTTCGTGACATTGCTAGTTGGTGCTCGCATTATTTTTCTGTCCTATCATTGGGTATAACGCTTTGTTCGGGGTATGCTACAGAGATGTGGCTGGTCTCAAGCATGCAGTCAATTTGTGTTGAAACAAACTATGGATTTGGACAAAAACATTATATTTTACGATTCGCCCCAAGGTATTAGTCATTTATTCATCATCTTTAATTATGATGTTAAACCTCCATTAATATTATCCGTATACGTGATATAGGAAAGGCCTCCTTCGAAATGAGCGTTAGCATTTTGTTCCACCCCTTCGCCGACACGACGTATTCACTGTACAAGTCACTTGCGGGGCTGACGTTCGTGACTGCTGCCGATTAGCTGGGGTGATTTTAAGACACCTGTCATACATGGAACACTTTCTTCGCTAAACTCACCGCTTGTTGTAATGTGTATCTGTAAATTGTCGTATTTTGTGTAGAGCCTGACTTACATCATGCGTAAACGTGATTATTGCCAACGTCTAGCTATAAGTCGTATGTTAGGAGTAATGTGGCCCGTTTAGACGGAATCAGAGCGTTGCAGAAACAAACTTTAAAGTTGCTGTCATGCCTTTTTGTAGCTACAAAGTTGTACTTGTACAACCATAAATAATCTAAGAGAATGTTAGTCACTATAGTTGCATACATCTTAAGTAGTTCGAAGAGACCTCGCCAAGATGACTGAAGTGCGAGAACCTCTCACCTCAGCGTCTGAAGAAATAGTTCCGCTTATTCACTCTGCTATCTTTTTTGAAGGTGGAGTCCCCGGCCCTCCGGCTCATGTCGTCGGTCTTAAGTGAGCGCCCATTAGCGCACGCTTGCGTTCATTTGCTACCCACATATCAGCTTTACTGCGTATATCCCAACGTTTTAGTGCTTACTATAAAACTTGAAGTCTTGTAGAAGCCTTGATATTCTTGCTGAGGGTGCGTGTATACGTATTTACGTATTCTCGTTGATGGTTCATTGATTACTATATGCATACAATGTTCCACAATTTTTCCCTGAGAGATGTAATTACCATGACAGTAACATGAAGCAACAGGTGACAGGCAGACTAGAACATTATTGAGATCTTGATGGACCAGGCGTGATGGCCCGCTGGGGCCCTTGGCTTGCCACTGGCTGCTGGCTTGTCGAAATCGGAAGGCCATGCCGCTCCTCTCTTACGCGGGTGATGATTAATGATAAGACTGCCGGTTACACTGAGGCATCTCTCATTGGCTGCGTTGCTTCGGGAAATTAAACTGCAAAAACCAAACAACCATAGTACTCTACTTATGAAATAGCCTTTATATGAAAAACCCAATGGTACACATAAACTAGCCAAACTTCCGTAACCTAGTAACTGCCACTCCGTGAAACACTCTAGATTATTATCTATTTTTAAAGAAGACACTGTAATGCACCTACTCTGTTAAACTGCTGCCCGGTCATCGCGTATAACCCAATTATTGCACTAATACGCTACCTTTTTTAAGGTGCCCGAAACTGTATCTTACGGGGCATGCTTATATAGTACTTCGATCTGTACAGATAAGGTGGTGACGGCCATTACAGCAGAGTTTCTAACTTTGGGTTCCTGTTCACTTTCTTCAGGTATTAACGCTAAAAGGTGCGACAGCTAATTTTTATCGTACCTGTGTCGTTTAATGTCACAGAAACCTCACTGTTCAGAGTGTCTAGTCACGGAATGGTAAAGTGCAGTACGTAAGGAAATATGTTTAATTAGATTTTTTTTATCTGTGCCGACTGTGAAGTCATACACACGACACATGCTACGACTGGTGAGAGTGAGCGCAATGGCTCTTCACGTTTGTGCGCCGTGGTTTGTTGCGGATGCGTGCACACTTCGCGCTTGCGCAGTGCACGGCTCCACACATTCCCCTGGTTTCCGCTAAGGCAGCACTACTTCTCAGCGTCAAGTCCTATTACTGCACACAATAAAGTGGTGATGGAGATTAATATACATGCTTTCAGTATAGGCAATAAATATGGTGCACGTAAAATGATCAGAAGGCTTACTGCAAACGGAACGACGGTGTAGTGACTATCAAGACTGTTCCGCTAGGCATGTGGCATAGTTGTTCTTTTTTATGTGATATAACCCTACTCAAAGTCCGAAAATGATGCTTCAAAATGTGACGACTAATTATGATGTTTTCATTTACACCAAAATCTAACTCGTTTCGTCAGTGCTCGATCTGTTGTTGTAGCAATCGCCATTGGCAGTAGAGTTACTAGGCACTTGCTGGCTGCTGTTACTGTAACGTTCTAAGAAGCACTCATATCATCATCATCATCATCAGCCTGACTATGCCCCCTGCAGGAAAAAGATATCTCCCATGTTCTGCCAGTCAGCCCGGTCCCGTGCTTGCCGCTGCCACTTTATACCTGCAAACATCCTTATCTCAAACTTCCTAATCTCAACTTAACTGTCTGTCCCTCCCTCTTGCTTAGCATACCTTCTCTGGTAATTCAGTCAGTTACCCTTATGACCAGTTGTTATTTTGCCTACCAGCTACGTGCCTGGCCCACGTCTATTTATTATTAATCTCAACTATGATATCCCTGACCCACTCTGCTCTTTTCTTGTCTCTTAAGGTTATCTCTATCATTTTCCATTACATAGCTCGCTGCATCGTCTTCAATTTAAGCTGAACTCTCTTTAAGCCTCCATGTTTCTGCTCCATAGGTGAATACCGGCAAGATGCAACTGTTATATACATTCCTCTCTAGGGTTAGGAGTAGATTACCATTCATGATTTGAGAATACTTGCCGAGTGAGCTGCACCCTACTCCACTACTTTAACCATCCTACTCATATTGGTAGTTACTTTGCCTTCCTTGTTCCTTACTGCATACATCTGGTTTTTGCCTATCCCAAGACTCTGTTCACCGCTTTGACGTTTCCTCCGTTCTTTAGAGCATGTTTCATTTTCTCCATGTTATACCTTCGTGCATCAGATACCTTACGCTTATCGATGAACTTCGAAAGCACTGCCAGTTCTATTTTGTTTGTTGTGTCGGAGGCTTGCATGCTTTGGCGTTTCCTATATAATGAGGTTCTTCGTCTCCTGGCACAGCTTGTTAGTGTCCCGTCTAACTACCCTGCCTACAACTTCCACTGCACTCTTCGTAATGATACTAGTCAGATTTTCATTCAGTGCGTCAGCGCTAAGACCAGTTTCCGACGGAAAATGATACGCAAGAATCCAATAAATGAGCTAGAACAAAGAAGGAAAGTAGAGCGATTCAGTCTCTCGCTTCAGAATAGGTACTCAAAGCACTTATATGCATCTTGGTAAATGCTGCCACCTTTATGAGTAGTGTGCCGAATGTGGCGAGGTCGAATCCTGGATGTTGCGGCCACATTTTTGATGGAGGCTAATATGCTTGAAGTTCTTGTACATAGATTCGGGTGCTTGTTAACGAACGTCAAGTGGTCGAAATTCCCACAGTCCTCCACTACGACGCCTCTCATATTCATGTCGTGGTGTCGGGACGTAATATCCCAGATATATTTATTTATAATAATAAAGTGACTATTATTTGAGGTGAATACTGTAATTTAGGCCTCCACAAAAAAAGTGACAAGGGAAGGGTACGCATATTACTGCCCGCCGGACCACAGAGGCTGATCCCTGGTGTATGGCCAGCATGAGTTCTCGAAAATATACTCAGTATTTCAACTTCTGCCCACGTTCTTTACTCGGAGTTTTGTAAGTCCTTGACGTAAGCTGGATTGTGAATACATACTATGCAGCCATCTTGTAGCCGATTCCAAACGATCCAGCTGATGAAGAGAGTTAAACAGTGCTAATTTTATTATGAAGATGTTGATGGCGCAAGAACACAAGTATATATATATGTTGAGTTGCAGTTGCGCGAGAATATATTTCTCCAGCCACTAAAATCAACCAGTCATCATTCACCTATAAGGACACAATAGGAATAAATTTTTAGTTTTGGCAAGTTACACCACCACCACTCTTACTGCGAGACGAAGCCTAAGAAATGAAAACAAGGGCGTGTAAACAAAGCTATACAAGCGGTGATGCCACCCTGTCATTCACCCACGAGCTCGTCGTGACGGCGTAGATTTTCCTGTCGTCTTAGGGCCAGCGTAAAGGTTTATCCGTAGACGGTGTTAACATCATTTTTCATGGGTTAGAAAACTTTATTCAATCAACGTGTCCAAGATATGCGAAATGACTTCAAATTTCCGGGCGTCACCGGGACCTTCTCAAGTTTGGGTGCGAAATTCAAACAAGAAACTTCGACAGTATTTTGCTCGTCTAATATCTGGCCTGTTATAGCGAAAGACTGACTTATTGTGCAACTTGTTAACCATACTAAAGCGTAGCACATCGTTTTGGGGGCTTTAGTTTTGTATGGTTGTGCGGTTCATTGTTTTGAGTCATTCAGAGTTCGAATGTAATAGGATTAGTGATTAGATTCCTGTATTGACGAACAGCTGCTCCCAGATATTACACATACCTTCACGAACATACACTATCACACGAAGCATTCGTACTGGTGAGTATGTCAGCAGGGCCAGAGGAAAAGGCAAACACGACACCGCAGGCTCTATAATGGCGTGCTCGCGACACTCCGAATGCAGCAAGTGTTTACGTTCATAAAAAAAAATATTCACTGCTTAGAAAGCCAGCTGAAACGGGGGCGATAACCCTATCTGTTCATAACGTGATTTATATGCTACAACGCAACAGGTGTTTCAGTGTGAAGCTGCCATCCTACAGCCTTTTCTAAGCTTGAGCCTGTGAGTGTTGGTTGTACCTTTGAATTCCCTTGTTTCCCGCGTGGGACGCTTCTTTTTGTGAATGTTATATGTACTTTCTTTTTTCAAGACAAAAGCCTTGGATACCTTGTTAAACGCGAAATTTGACCATCGGTGTCAGCGTCATGCGGTGTCAGGACTAGCGCTACGAAAATCGCGTCATGACATCACCATAACCAATGACGATGACGTCCCAAATCCCCGAAATTTTATGTGTCATCATGACTCTCTCTCGCATGATGCTGTTATCACATGACATCGTGGCTTGGTCAAAGGTGACGCGATCACAGAGGCTATAAAAAAAACCGAAGTGCCTTCACTCGCCGAGGCAGTGAAAAACCACATTAGGTGCAGACACCTTACGAAGGGTGGCGGGACAGCATCACCTAATCGACTGAGAGAAAATAAGGTGGCTGTCGCATTCCAGTCATATTAAGTAGTCATCGTCATAATGTCTCCCTCTCACCTGCTTGCTTTCTATGGGAATCCGGTCAGTTACCCTTCATGACCAGCGATTATCCTGCCTACGCGCTACGTGCGCAGCCCATGTCCATTTTTGATATCAGCTATGATATCCTTAACCCCGGATTGTTTCCTGACTCACTCTGCTCTTTTCTTGTCTCTTAAGAAGACAAAGTTAAGTGGGCAGATGATATTAGGAAGTTTGCCGGTACAAAGTGGCAGCAGCAAGCACAGAACCGAGTTGACTGGCGGAACATAGGAGAGGCCTTTGTCCTGCAGTAGGCGTAGACAGAATGATGATGATGACCATAAGGTACCCTGGAAGTTTTAACATTCACGTGTGAGAGGGAGCTGTACTTTTTGCACAATGTATAAATCTCCATCCTTTTTTTACTGGTTCAATATTGCAAATAAAGTAATTTGTTGCATGATCTAGCACTTTTCGCTCTCTTATCTATCCATGCATGCTTCTCTCCTTTACATTGCAGCGTGTCGCCCACTGACATCCTTCTCCGGCTGGGCGAGTACGACCTGAAGAGTGAGCACGAGCCACTGTCGCACGTGGAGCGACGCGTGCAGATCGTGGCCACGCACCCGCGCTTCGATGCCAGCACCTTTGAGTACGACCTGGCCTTGCTGCGTCTCTACGAGCCCGTGCCCTTCCAGGACAACGTGATACCGGTCTGCGTACCCGACACCAACGATACGTTCGTTGGTCGCAGTGCCGTTGTCACCGGATGGGGACGTCTGTACGAAGGTAAGACAGTACAGCGGTACGAAAATTGCAATCTTGTACCAACACCGTGGCAAATCGACAGTGCAGCTACAAAGCTTCCAAGTATCAAAGAATGTTCAGTCATAAATGCACCAGAATTATCAAGCCTCGATAGTAATCAAGCATAACTGAAGAAAGAAAGGTCGCACGTGTTCGAATATCACATTCAGGACACAGACACCTCGTGTACTTGACGAGTGGCAGCAAAAAAAAAAAAAAATCGTGACTTCCGCTCTGTGAAGTTTTACAGACAAGTTCGGATCCTTTCAGCGGCTGCGCATCATGAGCGCAGAATGTAGTCATGTTTTAAGAGATACGCATGTCATCATTTCCATGTTAGGGTCTGTCGCTTGTGTTCGCCATGCAGTCATGACATACGGTACCAGTTTTACAACATGTCATGTGAACGAAACCACCATAAGAGCTGCAAAACCATGAAATGTAAATCGTGACCTTCATTACATACATGTCATGATTTCAGGCTATGAGTAGTCGGTTATGCTCATAATACTGTGATGTTATGTCATACTACTTTTGGTATCGATACCATTATCGAAACAGCCAGGAGAGCTAAAAGTCGCAGTCAGATAGATAGATAGATAGATAGATAGATAGATAGATAGATAGATAGATAGATAGATAGATAGATAGATAGATTGATAGATTGATTGATAGATACGCTCAAAGTGGCCGAAGATTGCAAAGAAATGCTTGGAAGCCGCCCGCGCTTGGCGCCCAGCTCGTCATGATGAGCCGACGCGCGCTTACTCCCACGCGTAAATTGCCCCGCGAATAGGGGTGGGGGGGGGGTGGGGGAGATGCTTGTGCGCATGCGTTTATCCTTCGGTGGGGGAATCGCGCGCCTTCGACTTTGACCGGAACGATTGCGCTTAGTTGCCGGGCACACTGAGATCAGTTCGCTCACTGCACAGGCACCGTTCGCGAAAATATTGTGCGAAAATATTGTACTTCAAACAGAGCGAAGTAACAACTGGGGCACTTGTTAATTCGAACTCATATCTGTCCCTGCGATGACGTTTAGTGCCTCGTTTTTGTTTAACAGTACGTAAAGTGTCGAGAGGTAAACGGTGTTAGTTCCCTCTTGTCCTGTGTATGTTGTCTTCGTGCATCATTTGTGCGTGAGCGGCGTGCTGCGTATTTCAGTCTGCTTGCCGTTCTCAGTGTTACATTCCAAGTTGTTGTTATTACATCGCCCTTGCGGTGAAACTGGGACTTTTTTGTGAACTCCCTTACTGCTGCACCGCAAATCTTTTATTGTAACTCTGTTTTATGTCACAACCGTCACAACACCGCTTGTTGTACAACGTCATCGCCAAAGAAGCAAACTGCGTTTTCACGTGAGCGCACGTGGCTTCTCAAGTTTCGCCATCACAATTTCCGAATTCCGCCACCTTTACTTCATGCGTGTATGCACAGTAAAGCAGCAAGATTGAGACCGCTGATAAACACCAGACGCGGATGGATGCCCCCCCCCCCCCCTCCTTCACTCTAAGCCAAAACGGATCAACAGGGGTATAGGGGTTGCTCCTTTCAGGGAGCAATTGCATTGCCACTCCCATTACTCTCCTAAAAGGAGTAACTGCAGAGGGAGGAACCGTTGCTCTCCTTTCAGTTTCTCCTTCGGGGGATGAACAGTTACTCCCTCCAGTTCCTCCCTGCAGACCAACAGTTACTCCCACCAGTTGCTCCCTGCCGACCAACCATTACTCCCACCAGTTGCTCTTCTAAGAGCAACAGTTAAGGTCCGTTCGATTCGCTTGCACCACGTGAACCAGTTCACGAGGTGCTGCACCTTACCATTCGTTTCAGCGGTGCAGCAATGACGACCGCTGAACCCTGCCATTCGTTTCGAAAGGTGCAGAAGAGGTGCAGCACCGGTTCACGATTTTCCTGCACCTCCTTCGCTGACGGTGCCGGCTTGGTGCAGGCGCGCGTGCAGCTGAGCAGACGACGCAGCACTTAGACGTAAGTGGCGTAGGCGCCGTACCCGCCTCTACTAACGCGGTGTGTTTTGCCAAGATGTTTGCGCCTCATGAACTGTCCACATGTGCGGTTCGCCATCGTTCAGTGTTCACTGAACAGTGTAAATTAAGCGAACAGAAATAAGGCCTGCACCTTGTTGGCACATCGTCATTCGTTTCGGGGGTCGCGCTGTGCCTGCACCACTGAACTCGCGCTGCACAATTTCTGAACTTCGCGTGCACAGCCGTGAACCGGTTCCGACTGGTGCAGGTGAATCGAACGGACCTTTACTCTTTACCGTTCCTCCCACGTGTTCTCTGAAAACCAACTGCACATGCTTCCAGTTACTCCTTGGGGAAATGAGTATTTATCTCGAGTATGCTTGTCACACACTTAACACATGGCGAGAGCTCCTTGGAAGAGCACTGCTTGGGTGCTTCTAACACAAAAAGTGGACAACATTGAAAGGAAAATAAATGCTTTATTGTTCTTTTTATGAGGCGACGTGTGACCACACGTAAAAGTAGACTTCACCACACCACAGCCAGCACTAAACAAACACCATAATACATCAAAAGTTTTCTGCCTCATCCGTGGAAAAACAATCTTGAATTTCTAGCATAGGGCAGTCTGTGTCATCAATGGTGAGAGAAGGGCAACTTCTCTAATTCTGAAGAACTCAAGTTCCGCAGCTGGTGTTTCCATCAGGCTAGCGCAGCAGAACGTCACCGCAGGCATATGTGAAGCATCTCATTGCTGCAAGAAAAAAAAATAGAAGTGTGAGGTTAAACATGCCAGAATCAATTCATAACAATGAGTCACACACACTGCAGCAGCGCTTACATTCTAGGATGTCTACTGCAAAACGAAATGTGAAAAAAGGAAGGTTCGGCCAAACGTTACTTGGCAAGACATATAAATGCTGATGTGGTAGACGCTTTTCACATGATGTCTCAGCCAGCAATATTCTGAAAGAAAATGTGCAGCACCTCAACAAGGCACATTTGTAGCAGTTAAAGATACCCTTAGGTTCAGTTAACTTGTTTCCTATACACAGCTGAGTGACATTTCTATGAGCCCATTCACCAATGGGCATTCTAAATGAGGTCATGTGTGTGGCAAATAACACGTACTGTCCGCTCTTGTTAAAATACTTATTTAGCTCGTGCACATAGTTGCTCTCGATTCTACTGTTCTATCATACGCTGCTGCGTCTTGAATTGTGCAATACCTGTAGGCACAAGCCAAGCATGCAAAGCCTGCCTGAAAGCAACCATTTGCAGAGGCTACATGATAATCTTCAGTATATTTCTTTGTACCTGACGCAAACGGCTGGACAAAACTATAGACAAATAAATGTAGACCGTGCTACCTTCAAAAAATGCTTTAAATTTAGAAAACTAGGGTGCATTTGTTCACTCGGTTGATGAGTCACAGCCACGAGATATGTAAACGAAGCAATATATCTTAAGGCATGCACAGATATTCTGATTCTTTGTTTGACAGTGTCACAGATAGCTTGCCAATACATATATATTTGAGAGCAACAAGATGTGAAGCTTTTATTAGTTCAACGTCTTGTTGGTTCACAGCCAAACAGGTTACTGCTTGTTAGACAAATTGGAATAAGCACACCATGGTTTCCAAAAAAAAAGCATTATTAGAAGTTAGCTCCCGGTGTGAATGTCTGCCTATTTATTTTGTACTGCCTTCCACATGTGCCACAAAGACATTTGTTGAGGATGTGCTACCAGTCAAGCCAAGATCGCATACTTGGTCAATGTGATGGAAATACAAACATTAGAAACACTGCCACCTCTAGTAAGAGTATAACACTTCAGTATCTTGGACTAGCAAAGAGGTGCACAAGAAAGTTAAGCCCACTCTTGCGGAACTTTGAACGCGAATATTTCAGAGTGGGGGAGGTCAACATGCTGTGGCACTTTTAAACCCACGAAACATCTGCAGAAAACAGGGTAAAGGCAAGTCAAGAAACGCTGTTATGAAGGCCTGCGCATGGACAGCTTTGTGAATCTGGGCCCAAGTGTTATGCTTTGTGCAAGCCAAAATCCATGTAAATAGGGAAAGCATACTTTTAGGAGTACTAGCGTAAACAAATCTTGGCAGTTGGCTTTTTAGTACAAACAGCAATCCCTGCAATGAAAACATTTTATCTTAACGGTAACAGTGTGAGCACACACACGGGCCAGCGGAGCCATGTCGAATGGTCAGTGCCAGTGTAACCATGTGGCATAATGAACTATTCTCTTGCCAACACATGCACAGTTTGCCCCTAAAAAGCGATGCTTTCATATACGTAGTACAAAAAGTCTGCACTTACCAAAATTCACTTGCTTTCTGTACTTTAGCATTGTTGGGAGCATCTTTATCTGCAGTATAACCAAATTTGTGTCATATCCCTGAAAAAAAAGTAAAAGACATGCATCAAATATTGTTTCATTTGGTAGCAGTGAAGTCAGGTTAAGAACAGCCAAGTGGAAATCAGCCTAATTATGTGCATGCGGCAAATCCCAAACGGCGTTATTGAGGTTGTCGAAATTTTCGTCGATTGGTATTAACGTCGATATGTGACTTCAACGGCATGCCAAGTTTTCACAGCGCATAAAGATTTCATGATGCAGAATAATGACAGCGCTAACGAGGACATACAGCATTTATGATTGTCTTTTACAATATTCAGTTTTGCTAAGGTTTTGCATCACTAAAGAAATCTGAAAGATTTGGGTCATTCCTCCTCCAATTGTTCTGTCAATATGTAAACTGCTCGCTTGATGGTGCGCTTATAAAATAGTACGTTCAGCGCAGAGGTGAAGCAAGTGACGCAGTGATGTGGGCAGATTTTTTTTTTCGGCGTGCGGGGAGGGGGGGGGGGGGTCCGCTTATCTGAATAGGCCGGGCAACCGAATATGGTCGTCAATTTGGGCTCCCTACGCCCGGCCTGAAAAAATTCTGTGCGCAACCGCCTGGCTATGCCAGTGAAGTGATGCGACAATGATTTGTTCACCTTACTGATTTACATACACTTTACATCTCTAAAAAATGCGGCCCAAGGCCCCAACACTCAGCCGTTAACATTACATAAAGCCAATGGTAGAAAAGTGCCAGTATGAATGCAGCTACAACCCCGCCCCAATGTTTTTTCAAGCGAGGTAGTGTTGCGGAAATGAACTTTTAACTGCAAAAGTACACTGGCACTGCAGTGGTGACAGGGGAAGCAAGAGGGTATGCAGGCGGTAATAGAGGTAATTTAGTCCGATACGGCTAGCAATGGATACGGTGAATAAGAGCAAATCCTTTCTCTTTCAATAGCGCAACCACTCAACAATGTATTGTAAGAGCATTAAATGTTGCTGGAAATGCCACTCACCTGCACGCTGATGCATGCACAGTCCTTTGTCCGACGAGCGAACAGGCTTGCAGATAGCTCAAGACGTGTTTACGATGTGTTTGTTCCACCCAGCAGCAAAATCCACAACTACTTCGCGCTCCATAAAGATAAATATACACTAACCTTCATCACGAATAAGTAGAAACGCAAATCTGCGACACACACACACGATCAAGACATAGCTCACAAGCTCGCACGTCCATGTGCTCGCCAACCACAGACCATATGAAAATGAGTAAGTAGTGCGAACGC
Organism: Rhipicephalus annulatus; assembly: GCA_013436015.1. NCBI lineage: Eukaryota > Metazoa > Arthropoda > Arachnida > Ixodida > Ixodidae > Rhipicephalus > Rhipicephalus annulatus. The sequence continues at coordinate 73,650 of WOVY01011046.1, read as the reverse complement.
GAACCTAGTTGCGCCGAAAAAAAAAAAACGTCGAGCAGTGGCAGCACAAACGCCAGCGCAATAATTTCAGTGTGTTCTCCTAATACAATTATAAAAAAAAAACTGAGGTACACTAAAACTCGTAAATAAATATAAAAAGTTGAGTGTAATTTTTTTATTTAGTGCTAGTCAACATAAACACTGAATAAAATTACTTTGTAATTTACATCGTTTGCTACACTAGCGCCACACTTGTCGTGCGGGCACAGATGGCGCAGATTTGTCATTCTGCCCTCAAACTACACGGTGAAGCGTGCTACTAAGTGTATGGCTGATGAGAAGCGCGTCTGGATCCGCTTTTTTTTTTCTTCTCCGATATATCTGGGCGGGGGGGGGGGGGACTCTTTGTGCACGTGTTTCGGTGCTTGATCGACTTTGACGCCCTTACTTCGCGGACGAACGGCGTGTCTAGGCTTTTTTTATCGTTGTTTTGCACGTGTTTCGGCGTTCGGTCCGCTTTGACGTGCCAACTCTCCATTCTGCTGCTGCGTGTGTTAGGTATTTGCCGTACTGTATTCTCAGGCCTTCTGTGTTCAGCCAGCGCTGTTATCTTATTATCTACGGATGCTAAAATAAATCACTGTTTTGGTTTAGTGAAATTTGGCACACGGAATAAACAATAATCTGGCCCATGAATATCAATGGGGGCGGCATGCATATTTGTGTGCGGTGTCCTGCCGGGGAGTAACCGTTGCGTGACGAGAGCATTTACAGCGGTTCCTCCTTCCGTTGCTCCCTTACAAACTTAAGATGAATACAGTTGCTCTTCCATTCTCGAACAAGTCGGCCATCTTGTTCCGCTTGGTCTTTTCGGAGAGTAACAGTCGGTCTGAAGGAGTAAAAACAGCCGTTGCTCCCATTTTGGCCATTTTTGGCTTAGAGTGTTCCTTCGAGATAAGGGTAAGACTAATAATAACCTTTGTTCTGGTCGCGCTAAACGGGGAATTCCCGGAGATCAGCTCACTTGCACTGACCCTACAGCCCCTGAACTTTTGTGCTCGCCTGTGTCGTCTTGGAGATAGGACTATGTAGATCGCCTGACTGGTGTGTGCTGGTGGGCACGTTTCTCCACCGCAATAAATCACCTTTTCTGGCTGTACGCCGGCCCCTTTCTCGTCGGTGAAACGCAAAGAAGGTAGGCGCTACATGGCAACACGGAAGCTGCCAAACAAGAAAGTCACACCAAAGCAAAAACAACAATAACGCGAACGTTAGACGTATTCATTCACAGTAGGCGATGTCGTCGATTTATGTAAGTACTTCGTGAATAGCACTGACCCTGCAATTTGAAGGTCGTTAAGGAAAGCTCCTCAAGCAGGAAGAAAGCTACCCACAACAAAATCGTAGAGGCGTCGAGACAGGAGGAAAACATTTTTGCGTATATTTACCTACGTCAAAAGCTATCCCTTTGCGATCTTTGTGGGCGACGTCAAAAGGGTTGCTGACCACACTCGACCGCCCAGAAAGAACACTAATGGCAGGGCGTAAATACCTGTCTTCCGCAGCTTCAATTTACCCGTGCTCTGGCCTCAAATGGTTATGGTCGACTACGGAGGAATGCGTTTCGTCGTAATGTGATCGGGTTTCGTGCGAACGCTTGGGCGCGTCTGCTCTTTAGAGCACTGAAGGTTCTCTTAAGCATAAATGTTCGAAAAGTGCCTCGGGCAGATCCCCGTGTGTGAGAATGTGCATGTCGCGCTTGCCTGTCTCAATTACGACAATAAATAAGCACGTGAGCTAAAATTGCCGCTTTTGATACTAAACAGAGTAGGAGAGAGGGACAAAGGAGATCCACGAAGGTCAAACACTCGGGACCCTCAGACGGCCACCCTGTATTTGTGCAGGGCAACGCAGGTATGACAGATAAAAATATTATATGACTGCACCACGACCTCATTATGACAATATCAATGTCCTACGAATCCACAAAAATTTTCTCTTATGCAGTCTGAAAATGTCATTCTGTTCGGCATCTCGAAGGAAATTATCGCAAGCATTTAGGGACATGTACACGAAAGCCCCCTCTAGCTAGTGGCAACAGCACCTGTAGTATCGTAAGGGCGAAGAATAAGACGATACATGGCCAGAACAAGAAGGAACAATGTTTATTCACGAGGCTGCTGTCTTGGTTTTAATACCCTGGCCCGAGGCCGGAGCATGCGCCGTGGCGAGGGGTGGAGGCACGTGTTATCGGTATGTTCTTCGGCGCGGGCACCTGATAATCTACGATATATCACTTCCTCCCCTCTGAGCTAGAACCTATCCGGCGGCTTGCGGGCACGGGTGGAGCGTCGGAGTGGGAGTGGTTCTGCCGTGGACCTTGGACTTGCTGGCTCGATGCCACCGCCAGACGCTTCCTCACCAGGCTCGGACAGACCGGCCTGAAGGGCTTCGCTGCTAGTTGACTGGATGTCGCTGGATGAGAGTGGCAATTGCTCCATGGCAATTGGCGTTTCGCACGGTTCTTTCTTAACCGGCGTCGACGAGTCGCGTGGTCGTACTTGATCGACGTGTCTACGTTGCACCCCCCTTGGCGTGTTAACGGTTAACAATCGCTTGCCTTCGACTGTTGTCACGGTTCCGGGTAGCCACCTTTGACCTAGCTGACTGTACTGTCGACTCCACACCTCCCTTCCTGGTGCAAACTCTTTCTTTCCAGAGTTCGGAACTCCGTTGACGGTAGCCTCCCTCTTCGCCCCGTCTTCCTCTGCCAGGTAGGTGCTCAGGCGGGTCCGTGGTTGGAATCCAAAAAGCCTTTCCGCGGGCGACTGCTCCTCTCGGGTCGGTGTGGTCCTGTAACGCAACAAAAATTTGGCAAGCCGACTTTGCAGCGTTCCCACCCGATTTTTCTTCAGGCCCTCCTTGATGGTGCGTACTGCCCGTTCCGCCAAACCGTTGGATTGCGGGTAGTATGGGGCCGTCGTTACGTGGCGCACCCCATTTTCCCGGAAGAACCGCGCTGTCTCTGCACTGGTGAATTGCGGACCATTATCCGACACGACAGTCCGTGGTATGCCAAATCGCGCGAAAACGCACCTAAGTGTGTCTACCGTAGTCGCTGCTGTCGCCGTCTTCAAGGGCACTGCTTCGATCCACTTAGTCTCGGCGTCGACGAGAACGAAGATCATATGCCCTTCCACGGGACCAGCAAAATCCACGTGTAGGCGGTACCACCGTCTGTTGTTCTTTGGCCAGTTTGCCGGGACCTGCGCTGGGGGCATGGGCAAACACTGCACGCATTGGGGACACCGTTTTGCAAGCATTTCAATTTCACCGTCTAGCCCTGGGTACCAGAAAATTGAGCGCGCGAGGTTCTTCATTGCCGTCATGCCTGGGCGCGTATCGTGCAACTCTTTCAAAACAAATTGCCGGGCAGCTTTAGGCAGAACCACACGGTGGCCCCAGTAGAGTATCCCGTTACTCACGGCCAATTCATGCCTCCGTGCAAAATACGGTTGGTACTGCTGTTCCTCTGAACCGAGACGCCTTGGCCAGCCTTGCAAGATCCAAGTCTTCACTTGCTGAAGTACGTCATCTTTGCTGGTGTGGTCTGAAATACTCTGCGCAGACAAAACAAAATCATCCATAGCCTGCGCATACAGGACATATTCGGCTAGTTCATTTTCCCAGCCATTATCGCGAACCGGTAATGGCAACCGGCTTAGAGCGTCGGCATTTGCATTTAGCTCTCCTTTTCTGTATTCCAAGTCGTATTGATAAGCTGCTAAGAGCAGCGCCCAACGTTGAATGCGGGCCGCTGCCATTTGCGGAATGGGTTTATCTGGACTTAGCAAACCAGTCAGAGGCTTGTGATCGGTCACCAGAGTGAACTTGTTGCCAAACAAATAATCTCGAAATTTTACAACGCCGAAGACAAGCGCTAGTGCCTCCTTTTCTAATTGTGAATAATTACGTTCCGCCGACGTTAAAGTTCTCGAGCGGAACGCTATGGGATGATCCACTCCTTGTATGCGGTGCGACAAAACTGCGCCTATACCCTCGGCCGACGCATCACACTCAAGCCGCAAGGGTCTCTGGGGGTCGTAATGCACAAGAAAGTTCGCCCTTCTCATGGCGCGCTTGGTTTCTTGGAATGCTGTTCTCTGTGCGGGCCCCCAACACCACAGTGCTCCTTTAGACAAGAGTCGGTGTAACGGGGCCAAAGTGGACGACAAGTTCGGTAGAAATTTGGAATAGTATGTGACCAGTCCTAAGAATGATTTAAGCTGACTTACCGAAGTCGGTGGCGGTGCCACTAGCACTGCTTCCAAATTGTCCTGCAGTGGGTGGAGGCCTTTTGCATCGATTCGGTGCCCTAGAAATACCACTTCTTTCTCCCAGAAGTGGCACTTCTCCTTGTTCAGTGTTAGGCCGTTCGCCCGAAGTCGTTCGAACACTTGCCGCAGTATCGTTGTGTCATACTCTTTTTCTGCTACAATAATGTCGTCCCGGTAAACTTTCACCCCTGGTATACCCTGCAGCACGGCTTCTATGCGCCGCTGAAACAGCGCAGGCGCTGAGGCAATGCCAAAAGCCAAGCGGTTGTAGCAGAAGAGGCCTTTGTGTGTATTCAACACAGTTATCTTCTTAGCATCATCATCCAGGGGAAGCTGGTTGTATGTGTTTCATAAGTCGAGTGTGCTGAACACTTCGCCTCCTGATAGCGCCGCAAAGATGTCGTCAATTTTCGGAAGCGGGTACTGCTCTGTTCTTGTCGCTGGATTAACTGTTAGCTTAAAGTCCCCACACAGCCGGATGTCTCCGTTCTTCTTTGCTACAGGCACGACCGGTGTTGCCCATTCAGCCACGCTCACTGGGGACAGCACGCCCACTTCCACCAGTCGGTCAATTTCGGCGGAGACTTGCGCTCTCATGGCATACGGGACTGTCCGAGCCTTCAGAAATCGAGGTTGCGCACTTTCCTTGAGGTACAGCTTCACCGGTGGTCCCTTACAGCATCCGAGGTTCTCAAAGAGGTCCGGAAACTCGTCAAGAAGTGCGGTTAGCTGGCTGTCGGCGTGAACAACATTCACCGAAGACGACGTGCCTTCTACCAGCAACATGCCTGCTTTGCGAAATTCCTCTATCGTGTCCCTTCCGCACAAAAGGGGCCCTCGATGGTCCACCACTATCAGCGAACTGCTCACCGTTACTGGTCCAAGCTGTACCTGCATGTCTACCTTGCCAACGACCGGCAACGGTCCCAGGAAACATGAAAGGCGTAGTGGAGTTTTTTGCAGAGCCGGCCACCACTTGCGATGCTTCTTGTACAAGCTTTTGGGAATCACGCTTACTGGTGATCCAGTATCGACAATCATTCGCAGCCTATGGCCTTCCCACGTTAAGGTGCGCTCGATTGGCTGCACCAAGTGCTTATTGGCGGAACTGTGTGCAACGAGAGCATACAACCTCTCTTCTTCGCTTTCACATTTGGTTCCGTCGACAGCGAACGTTCCTGACCTGGGGGTGTGGGGTCTTTTGCAAGCCCTAGCAAGATGCCCTCTTTTACCACATTGATGGCATATGGAACTGCGATGTCGACAGGACGCCGTTGCATGCGCCCCTTTGCATCTGTCGCATGAAAGGCTGCAATTCTTCCTCCACTGTCTGCCTTGTTGCTGTACCACGTTGACGCTGCCACCTTCGGTCCGGGCGTATGAAGTACGCATGCCTCGAGCGTCTTCGTTCGCTTTCTCAGAAGCTAAGGCGAATTCTTCGGCTTCTTCACGAGTCAAGTTCTTGCGGCCCAGCAGGCACCGGCGCGTTTCCTCATCCCGAATCCCACAAACAATTCGGTCCCGCAACATACGGTCCAGTGTCGCCCCGAAATTACAATTTACGGCCAGTCTTCTCAGTTCAGCAATGTAGTCCCGGACGCTTTCTTGCTCATCTTGTTTTCGCATAAAGAAAGAATAGCTTGCTGCTATTTCGTTTGCCTGAGGGTTGAAATGTTCTTCCAAGCATTTCACAACGTCATCGTACGTCAAGGAGTTGATGGCAACCCCCGGCTGGTGCCCTTGCAATATCCGGACGACACTGTCGCTCAACGATGAAACCAGTAGGGCCCGGCGTTTCGCTACGTCGGTAATATCGTTGCCCTCAAAGTAGGCTTCCAACCGGACACGATACGTGCTCCAGCTACTCACGGCGTCGTCGAAGGCAGGGGGTCGGGATCCCATTCTTCTGGTCTCAGCGTCGGAGTGCAATTAACCGGGTCCCACCCTCGTCGCCACTGTAGTATCGTAAGGGCGAAGAATAAGACGATGCATGGCCAGAACAAGAAGGAACAATGTTTATTCACGAGGCTGCTGTCTTGGTTTTAATACCCTGGCCCGAGGCCGGAGCATGCGCCGTGGCGAGGGGTGGAGGCACGTGTTATCGGTATGTTCTTCGGCGCGGGCACCTGATAATCTACGATATATCACGATATATGACTGCACCACGACCTCATTATGACAGTATCAATGTCCTACGAATCCACAAAAATTTTCTCTTATGCAGTCTGAAAATGTCATTCTGTTCGGCATCTCGAAGGAAATTATCGCAAGCATTTAGGGACATGTGCACGAAAGCCCCCTCTAGCTAGTGGCAACAGCACCCTGCCGTGACTAACGAGAAATAGGCAAAACAAAAATCATGGCTAGTTGTCAAAACCGATTCCCGATACTATACAGGAGAAACACACTGGAACATTTAGGTAAAATTTAACTATCGCACTACAAAACTCCTTGTTTCCAAGAATGTTCATACGGACCCAAGTACCTTTAGTAGAAGGTGTTCTAATGTCCCGGGAGACCAGACGCTTTACAGTGTGGTTTCATTACGCTATCCTATTTCGAAGTGGTAAAACATTTTTTTTCCACATGGAAGTGGTCACTTCCCTTGCTGAATGCTATACACAGGCAGCCCCGTTGCGGTGGTCTAGTGGCTAAGGTACTCGGCTGCTCACCCGCAGGGCGCGGGTTCGAATCCCGGCTGCGGCGGCTGCATTTCCGATGGAGGCGAAAATGTTGTAGGCCCGTGTGCTCAGATTTGGGTGCACGTTAAAGAACCCCAGGCGGTCTAAATTTCCGGAGCCCTCCACTACGGCGTCTCTCATAATCATATAGTGGTTTTGGGACGTTAAACCCCACATATCTATCAATGCTATACACAGGCAATGATGCTGCCGTTGGACGAAAAAAAACAGGACTAACACAGACAATGTGCTTTGTTTGCGCTTTGTTTGTGTTAGTTCATGTTTTTGCTTCCTTAACTTTGTAGCTCAGCCTGTACCTACGAAATAGTGTTAATTTCAAGAAGCTGAAGTGTTCCTCTAAAAAAAAGTCGTAGTTGCTAATCTTCAAATCTATCAAAGTAGGTCATAGGCCAAAGAATTGGGAACCGGAAGTTGAGACTTGCATTACAGTCTATATTAGCGACGAGTTGGTACCAAAACTTGAGGATATCAGCGCCCTGGGTTTGGTAGTTGAAATCAATACATCGAATAATATTCAGTGAATTACCAAAAAGATAGAGGAGGCCATAAGATTTATCCAAGGGTCCTCCAATCGGCATAGAAGCTTAGGAAAACGTGACATGCCGTTAGTCCAAGCATTCATTTTTTACCATTTCTTGCATGTGGCAGCTATATGCCATATTTGAAAAGTGGAGAGAAACAAATAGGAAGCTTTCGTAGAAAAACCATGAAGGTGGCGCTTTTCTGCATGTGCACACATCAAACGACATGTTGATGCTGCGAGGAGGAGGAGGAGAAAAAACGGAGGAGTTGAACGTGAGCCTTATCATGGTTCGCCTGTCCCCAAGCAATGTGCTAGGAAGGTTGGGAGGCGGATGATGAGAGCTAGGACTTGGTTGCGGGGGTGAATAATCAGCAGGATGAGGATTTTGCGTTTGTAGACGTGGTATGGAATAATGGAAAATATGCTTACACGGTGGTGGTGGTGCTAGATGGCAAAAGGAGTGCTTGAACTGCCACTTCCGTTTATACAAAGGATTCGGGGGTCACTGAGCAGATGGCTATTGCTCTAGCACTGATTGATTTTTGCAAAAGTTCAGTGTTTCGGGACTCTCGATCTGCAATTAAGCCTGTTCGAGAGATAAGTTTGCCGCACCAGCTTGCCGACATGCTGCAGGGTGGAGCCATCACTTCGCATACAGTTACTTGGCTTCCGACGCACATGGGTGAGCCCTGCGTAACATCAACGAAGTGGCGCACAGGGAGGCACAAGGATTATTGCGCCGTGCACTACCTGAGCGATTTTATTTTCCGCTACTAAGTTGAAGGACCAGCTGTTAACCTACAACTACATCACTGAGTAGTATTACCTAAGGCACACACATTTCCCTTGCCACATTATAGATTAAACAAACCACAGACGGTTACATTACGGCTTGTGCAGACACGGACATACCCTAACCCGGTTGTCATGAATAAAATTAATCCGGATGGCAGTGTTTCAATCTGTTCTACTAAGAGTGCGAATTTGCTTGATTTACACAACATAATTTTGCCTTGCTCGGCGTTGGCTGGTGAAGGTTCTCGAAGCGAACACTGGTAGCAGCGGATGCCCCGCAGTGACATGCTGGCGGACCAACTCGCGGCTGTCCAGAGGGGTCGTGGGGCCACAGAGGGACTTGGCCTTTATGTATTCATGGGGGGGGGGGGGGCGTCCCGAGATAGTCCATGACTGAATCATCGGGACATCACTGAAGTTATTCATGCCATACCACTAATAAATAACGCAAGATCCTTGTTCGTATAGTAACATTATATTTATTAATTTATTCGTAAGGATTTCCTAAATGTAGCAATGTGTAGAAAAATTGTGACCGGGAAAGAATTTAGCACCAATTATTCCTATATTTTCAACAACACCTTAATTGCTATCTTGACAAGAATCGTCAACAACAGTTTTACTGTGATAAAGTCAATTCTACCTATACAATGCTTAAAAAAGCTCTTAATAAACACAACGATTAGTCAATATGCCCAGGCGACTTTCTTGGCTTTCGCTAGTTGAACAGCTTTAAAGAGTTTAAGAGTTGTCATTCAATATGGTCAGCTGTTAGGCTAGTTAATTCGGCATTTTGCTTTGGGGAGCGTGGACTTGCTTAGGAGAAGAACACACGACAGAAAGGACGTTCACTTGACGACGAAAAAGGCAGAATTTTTTCACATCAGTTAAACTAAATAGTGCGACCCCCCCCCCCTCCCAATTTTAACACTCATAGACCGTTACCGGGTTTGCTGGCGATGTGGGAAAACTTTTCTGCGACAGTGTCTATTGCCAATGAACGTGTAGATAAGCTTTCCTGGCGTGAAGCTTTTTCTAATAAATTAAGCTGCGAGTGAGTGCCCTTTCTCTCGTGTGTTCATTTCCTAACTATATCCGCACTCGTGTAAGCAAGTAGTCGTTCGGAGTGCACATGCGCCGTTTCGCTTGCTCATGTCACACGAGTATATAAAGTGCACTTGTTACTACGCAGATGGACCCCTTCCGAACATCATGCAAAAGGTCAGCGTTCCCATCATTACCAACAAAGAATGTGAGAGCATGTACCGCAAGGCGGGCTTCATCGAGGATATCCCCAACATCTTTATCTGTGCCGGCCTCGCCAAAGGAGGCAAGGACTCTTGTGAGGTAGGTCCCTAATAGGTGTTTTTCATTTCTGCATCTAACATTAAGTAAAATAGTGGTTGTTGCACTTCTACCCAATCAAACTACACTTACAAAATTAATTATTGCGAAAGCGTATTTTTTTTCTCTAAACTTTATCAGAAAGAAATTGGCTTTTGGCTATCATTGTTAGCATATATGATAATGAAGACCCTACAGCTGCTTTTTGAAATTTCATTCTGTATTGATTTTCATTCAAAGTAATTCATTGTTTCATAGCTATTTATCACTTATGAATGTGTTGTATCTGCTTCTCATTTAAGAAATTTTGTTCTTATGTTAAGAATTTGCAATTACATATCAGTGTTCTATGTTTATTGCTTTGTACTCTCTTGACTGTGTTTTATACTGTAGAGCTGTTTATAAGAAAAATGTCACAGGTTGTTCAAATTTCTGTGCCTAAACTGCTCTTTCCCAGTGCAATGCCTATATGGTAATTTTATTGCCCCTAAGGCAACACGGCTGCTGCCCTTTAATCTCGCAAAATTCTTCATTCTTTTATTTCTCTGTTTATAAAGCACGCGCAATATCAACGTCAATCTAAAGAGTTCCTAATCTCTAAAAATACTGACACATTTATTGAGCATATTGCAACACAGGTTTAATTGCAGCTACGGGAAGAATGGAAAAGTGATGTATATTTGCGGAATATTCAGGCCGGGTTCAGTAGCTGAAAGATGCCGGTTAGCTCGCTAAGCACAAAAGCGTCATTGTCTTGTGTTTGTCAATGGTCACCTTATATGAGCCCTGACAGCTGAAGTTCCAGGCCGGTGATGACCGGTGGAGTTCATGAAGGAAACGACTGCAAGTGCTTGTCGGGTCGTGTTTGTAACAATTTAACAGCAACAGAAACAGTCTAACAGTAACAGCTTTGTGCTCACACGAGCTCACGTGAAGGAGATTATTCTGAAATCTGCATAAAAGGTAGTCGCCTAGGACGTTGAACAGCCTTCCAGATGCATCGCAGTGAAGGATGACGCTATCGAGGGGAAAGCCGATGACATGTGTTGGTTGTAGAATTTGTTTGAAGGTACTGTATGATGACCTATCGGGCGTTTCATCCAGTTACTGTTGCAGTTCAATTATCTTCCGAATCAGATGAGGTCCCACTAAGTTTGTTGTCATTCGCTCAGGCTTTCTCGTGTGCGTGTGTGTGTGTGTGTGTGTGTGTGTGTGTGTGTGTGTGCGTGTGCGTGTGCGTGTGTGTGTGTGTGTGTGTGAGAGAGGGAGAGATGGAAGGGGGGGAGCAGTAGGGTCCTGCAAGAGAACATGCACCACAACTTCTACAGCAAACTACTTCCTTTCCTAACTGCCACCTTTGTTGCCCATAAAGAAAAGCAATAAATGCAAGCAGAAAATGCCCACTTTCACGAACTGCGTCATTTAAAAACTGTCAAACATGAATACAGACTCGCATACATTGCTGTCATGCAAAGCTATCAACATGTACCTGGGTACCTTGTCGTCACTCAAACTAAAATATGAAAGCGCGACATGCTGCCTTGAAAACAATAAAGGTTAGCAGGATTTCACTCAACACATTTGGGTAGAACGTGGCCATGATGCAAGTCCCTGAGCCTCCTCTTGTATCAGTTATGTGCGTGTTGGTGTGCGTTTGCATACGTTTTGGTGAATGCCTCCTTTTCTCTCCCTTAGGGTGACTCTGGAGGGCCACTGGTGCTCAAAGATCCGAAGACGGGGCAGTGGTCACTCATCGGCATCATATCGTGGGGCATCGGGTGTGCTCTGCCAAATCAACCCGGAGTGTACACGAGGATCACGCATTTCGCCGACTGGATTCGACAAATAATCGTCTTCTGATGGGACATTCAATCTTTTAGGCGGCTGTTCTACTTCACCGGGGGCCAACATTTTTAGAGTGACGGCGGTGCGCATCTGAACCGGTTAGGAAACCAACCTGCCCGGTTATACAGATCCTGCGTTGCGGTGAAAGCGCCAAAACATTAAGGGGGGCGACTGTTCTCATGTACTCAATGTATCATGATAAGCTGACCACATTTCGCTCCAGGGGGTCACAACTGCTATCCATTACATTGTTTTCTGCCCGACTCCGGATTCGCACACAGCTTCACGTTCTACGCAGCCTTTTATACGGCTCAGTGTCGTCACACACAATCGTATATGACTATGACGTTAGAGCTAGCCTATAGCGGTGCTTGTGGGGTGCGAAATAGGGGGCTAACAGAAAGGCCGAGTCTACAGCACTGTGCAATCATATACGCAAAGGTGTATCAAAAAATATTTTATATCAAGGATAAAAAGAGCGCGCGTGTGTGCATATATATATGTACACATTTTTACATCAATAATTCACCAGTTTTAAATGTCATTTCATACTGACTTGAATTCATGCTCAAGACTTTCTTTGTTTTCATTTTGCAAGCCATGTCATTCCTCTCATTATTTATTTCTGTTGCCATGAACATGATTGTGTGTACCTTCTCATCTTTCTGCAACCTGTTTTCTCCCCTTTATCCCCTCCCCAGTGCAGGGTAGCAAACCGGATGTGCGTCTGGTTAACCTCCATGCCTTTCCTTGCATCTTTATCTCTCTCTCTCTCTCTCTGTTGCCATACTGCGCCAAGAAGTCGGTACTGTGACAAGCTTAAGTCATAATGAAAGCACATTTCATGTGCACTCAGTTGCGCTTTTTTTATTTGCTGTATTGACTTCTCTAAGCTATAGGAATCACTCTCTTAATAATATTACTAGAATTACGGTCGCACAGGCTGTATAAAGTTCTGGTAGAGAGGCCAGCAGGCTTTTTATAGTGTGATGTGTTAGTTTATTTCATCTGGTAAAGAGAGTAAGTATTCTATTTATTCTTGTTTTTACCCCACATTGTTACTCGCTAACTTGTTTCAATGAACTGGACGTCTTTTCTCTGTGTTTGAGCGAAGGGTTGACGTGGTGCCTGTCCGACAGGCGAAGTTATATACAATATTTTGGAGTCAAAAGAGTGGTTACCTATCAGCAATGGCGTAAGCCAATATTGAGCATTGTATAATGCAGTACACGGAATACCATAGCATAATGTGCACAGTGTTTGCATCTAAGTACGCTGGGAATGGTATGAAGAATCAGTCATGTGTTAGTGATAGTGTTAAGCTCTAATTGGTCTGTTCTTGTTAGTGTTATACGATGGTAAGTTGAACGATGTGTTAGTGTTATATAACAATGAACACCTAAACATCGTGTATTTAAATAAAAGCGCACGAATGTTTATCAAGATGTGACATGAAAGCCGCTATTAACGCTTAACAATATTAAAGGCTACATATTCATTGCAATGAACTCTGTATAAAAGACTGTTTCTCTATGTCGCGTTTCGCTTTCTGATGGATATTTTAGTCTGACGAACGTACAGTCATGGACAAATGAAACTTGAACAAGAAGATACAAAGCAGAATGGGCTTTTAAAGTGGTAGCTAGTGAGCACCATTCCGCGCAGGTTATGTGGTTCGCAAGTATGGTCTAGGTGTCGGACTATGCGCGCAAAGTGAAAGTGTTCGTGTATTACGAGTGGACTAAAGAAGAACAATACAACGCTTGTTAGTTGGAGCTTAGTTGTTCTTACTTTATTTGTCCATGTTTGTACATATTACCATTACCACCGAACTGATGTGATGCCAAAATGTTTTTTGGAAATGCTGTTGGTGGCGAAATCCGCGGACCCTATATTCTTGTGAAGTGCATATATAGCACCCAGCAGCGGTGTACTACTCATGTGACCGCGTCAATGCTTTGATAACGACACAACCTCCGCGTACAAATGTCCTTAAGTCTACTGTAGCCAAAAGGTATTTGGCCATAAAGGAATGGGCTGGACACATTCCTAAAACACTATTTCTCGCAGTGTAAGTCGCCAGTGCCATTTCGGTCACCATTCTACGTCTGTTTATTCACAGATACGATGTGGCGAGATACGTGTGCTCCACGTAATTCGGTGGATTTCGGGTGTAAATGTTTTAAAATACAGCTGTATACCTGTTATGTTTTCACCAGCAATTATGAAACTCTAGCCTAACATGCTTTCGTAATCTCAACGTTTTAAAGTCTGCACATCCTGCGGCTTTTTTAATTTCGTAATTAATGCGAAGGCATCATTATCTATGGCAAGGCAAGACTCAAGAAGACAGAACTAGGCGCAGCCGCTATACCGATGTGCTGCAGAAGATTTCACTCGCGACTAAAAAGCACAATATAGCCCCGCCTGTACTCTCTGAAGTGTGTCTTGAATGCGCGCCCATTCGTTCAGGCTTGTATGAATCTGCCTTCCAGGTAGGAACACCACCGACTTCTAAATCTGTACCCGAACGTACAGTCGTCTGCAAGCTTAACAAGAATGCTCCGCCGCGTGACCAGGCCTACTTAGACTGATTACATCCGTGAAACTCAGCCTGCTGTTCCCGATATGATATCTTGGATACGCTTCGATAGTTTGTCTATATTCATGGATAACATCTTTACAACGGAAACCAAAGCTACGCGGCAACAGTGTCAATCAATATGTTACAGGATACGCTGTGGAGCATTCGTTTCAATGTTGCTGACAACTGTACATCTCTATCTGTGCGTGTTGTTAAACTCGCGAGTGTGGCCTGTATGACTATGTCTATCATAAACGAATGAATTGCATGGCGCTGGTTGATTACGCCAAGTTAAAAATATTACGTCTTGGTTTTAGCGTCTATGGCGTGCCGTGGCACGGTCCGTCTGTTGTACAAAGTGGGTGCTTCACAGAATTTTACTAAATGTTCCTGACATGGTCTTCTCATGGTCAGCCGATTCCATCCAAGTCGCCATTACACAATGGATCGATTACGAATTCCTTATTGGATTCATAACAAGTCTACTGAATCTAAATGCTCAATGGTGCTTATCACGTAGAAGACTGTTTTACAAAGTGTATGTAGTTATTTATTAAACCCATTCATCATTGAATTGTGAGATCTGCCCTTACTTTCCGACACATAACGCTACATAACATGAAAAGGCAAGCTACACTCACGTGATCAGACTTAACAGAGCCTGCAAAACTTAGAAATACAATAAATACGATTGTATGTCCTCAAATCGAATTTTGTGAGATTCCTTCACTTGATTTCTTTCCCTCAATGAGGTATACCATTACTGAAGATGGCAAAAAGCTGCAAACGCCAATGAATTGGGACCCTTCACTGATTTGTTTCATCTTCTATGCAGTGTGCTCATGCAGTCACTTTGATATCGCCGACGTGCAGCCGTTTGTTAACTTAACGAACGTGAAACAAAAAAAGATCGAAAGCATATTTCGCTACAGCTATGAAGGTGAGTGGCCAACGTAGCTGACGGGCTCAATGCCGCGTCTGCTTTCGACGCCGTTCTTCATGAGCACGCTGCTCTTCGGGAACTCTCACAGTGCGTGGTAGACCCAAACTTGTTAAACTCCAAACTTGTGCCAACGGAGCGCCTGAACCGCGACAAAACAAAGCCTACCGATGAGATTACACATTCTAAGGTATTAGTGTACTCCACCACTCCGTAGAGAGCACCAGGCCTTCCACATTGAGGTTTGAAAATGCGCCACTGGGGGATGCGAAGCGTTTTTTGTATGTGCAGAAAAATCGAGGAGGCATGACAGTTACAGCACTACTGTAAAACGCGTTGAAATGAGGCAATTTCACCGCTTGCGCAACATGCACGAATGTACAGCACGTATTCCAAACGTGGCATGCGCCGTATACTCTATATAACATGCAGCCATGCTCACAGGCCAGATCCAGAAACGGAGACTCGGCGCCTTAACCTCAGGGGGTCAACTCACTGAGATTGACCAGAAACCATCAATGCTAGCTGGCACGCATTAAAATACTCCGTAGCGCTACCTTGCATGACGATAGCTAAGAGGGGTGCATAACTTGACCAGAATAACATAAAACGTTTTATCGTTCTGAGAAGCGGTCCACACAACCTTTGCACCGCATAGTGGAACAATGCCCTGCATTTCCACCCAGCTGATTGCGTCCACATTAGCTATGTTGAACTTGTACTGCACTTTCGCGTCTCTGGAGACCTTAGTAGTAATCCTCGCATTGGCAGTGCATGTCCCGACTAAGGAGGTTTAAAATCTTGATCCCGACGGTAAAGGATGATGACGTGAACGCTACTCTACAAGTACGTTTGATTAACCTAAATAAAACAATACTAAGGTCTACCATATGCAAGGGCTTCATAAAAAGCATGGCTCTTCTTTCTTGTACGTACGGGTCTCACTGCTTACGGAAAACACAATTAGCAGCAGCGTAGTTTGGTGGTAGTTTTTATCATGTGCCCCTTCATTGGTGAAGCAGAGAGGGTGATTTCGATCCCTCAGATATTCGTCATTTCACGCATGTTTATGGATGCATGCGTCATACAAACGCACACACATACATATGCGCATCGATGTGCAAAGGTAAGTAGCGCTGTAGTGAAATCAGTAGGAGATAAGTGACTGATTTAGGAATGTAATGTACGGTGTACAGTGCGTGTGGCGGGCCGCTTGGCATGGATGCAGGAGCAACCCATACAATTAGAAAACTAGAGCCTGTCCAATACATTTAGCCGTTCGCGTTTTTTTTTTTTTGGAGGGGGGGGGGGGTTTGCTATAGAAATACTCGGGATTGGCAACGCTTGTAGCAGCAACTGATGTTTTAGAACCTGGACAGAGCCACACAAAGGTAACATATTGCACTGGCTTGCACGCTGTACTTAAGTGCTCAGTTAAAGCATTGTCAGCTTTACAATTATGAACTCGCAGCCTTTTCATTGTGTTTTTTTTTGCCTTGAGAACACTGACGTGCTTGTATATCTTCGATAAGGTATAGATAGCTAGTACGTGACGTCATAACACAGCTTCTGAGAGAAGCTGACACTGCATGATGGCGGCTTTGATGCGCCACAAGTTGCGTCTATGTGAAAACAACGCTGCAAGAATGTCTCAGTATGGTAATAATGAAAAAAAAAACGTGCATGTGGTGTCTCGAGAACATTATTGACACATCGGAACCATCGCGTCCACACTTGCAGGTGCTAAAACGCGGCATTTTCAGTGACGTCAGTGGAAGTCACCTTTTGTAGTTGCACTTACAAGACGCCACAAGACCCACGACAGCTTTTCCGCCGCTGTCGATTGCTCCGGTAGCCCGCTAAAACTTCACGGACAAGTTTAGCTTGTCTGTTAAGCAATATCGTTTTATCAAGACCAGTAGTTTGGTGCCTCTCACCAGATAACAATTTATATTTTCTTTATTGAACTCGTAACAAGGAATATAAATTTGTTGTTTCCGCTGTAATCAAATCAGCTCGTAAGCTTACCTGCTTTATCTACTGCATTATCTACTGCACTGTCGGCTGAGTAGAGAGCGAGTCAATCGTGGCTGGTCTTGAAAAGAGAGACTGCAAGTTTCGCGCTGCATACAGTGCTCCACTAGTTGGCGTGAGCCTTGGTTACTGATCAGCAGCGTTTTCTCAATGCGCAGTCAATAGGCGGAGTTGAATTTACCGTATCATTTTACGGGAATACGATGCATTGTCACGCTTGTGACAAGTTCATCGAGGTTTAACGTATAAACAAAATAGTGTTCTGGTCATAAAGGTATGTTGTGTCTGCATAAGAGCGCGGTTCTCTGTTGAAACAGGCAAAGCATGTCCACCAAACCAGGGAGGGGCCGTGCAACAATTTTCAGATTCACTCTAAGAACAGATCGAGTAAAAACGACGTCTTTTTGTGCCACGACAATAATCGTCATCTATCTTGCGTTTCTTCATTTCGCTATCGCCGTGCGTCCGGTACATTCCGGTCACGAACGACATGCGTGTTATCAGCGTTACATAGCATTCGCAATATGAAAGTGGCCAGCGCCGAGTTTTCAAGAAAGGAAGCGGACGCAAGCCTGATTACAATTACTGTCGTGGGACAGAAAAGACACCCTTTTTACTCGGTCTTTTTTTAGAGTGTTTATCCTCAAATGCCATCTGCCAAGAAGTTTATTGTCATACAAATAGAATGCCGCAAACTTCTTGATAAACTGTTAAGCATCAATAGGGTTCCAGGAAATTTCTAGCATCTTTTAGCGCTGTCTCTCTTCTTTCACACCAGTGAGCATGCTGAAAGCTACACAAGAGGCGGGAGTGAGAAGGCGGCAACCTCAGCCGGCGAGGCTACCATGACGCATAGCGCACACAAAAGATCTGGAAAAGTTTCCACGGTTAACCCTTTTTAGTATCATATAGCAAAAAAAAACTACTGCAAGACACACACACAGACACACACACACACGCGCGCGCGTGCGCGCGCGCGCACTAATTAACTAACTAACTAGACGATTTGAAATATCAGCTTGCGTAATGCCGTTACGGTAGTCGCAGTTGACACATAAGTAGTCGTCACACGTGACTATGTTTTGTAAGTGGTCGAACCTCCTTGCGTTGGCTGAGGCTAGTGGCGCCCCCACTCTTGCGTTTGGCGAAAGCATAAAGGAGCGCGGGCTGTTTGAAAGTAACAAGTAACGTTTGCTGGCTTGTACATAAAAAATTCGAAATAATATGCGATGTCATTTGTCAGAAAACTGAGTTTATCTCTAAAGACAATGCTGGCACCACTTCTGTGTGTTGAAAAATCGACAAGGCGCGTTTCCTGAGAGTCGATGCAGCACTCGCGCCCTTCAATGCAAATAAAAAAGAAGAAAAAGAAAACAAAACAAAACAAGGTGGTTGAAACTTGTCCGCCGTATATACCACTACGGCGTACCTCTTAATTACGCACCTTATGAATAAGTCTCTGATACATTCTCGTTACTTTCGTAATTGATAAAACGCAAAGTGTACAAGATGTTTAGCATTTGTGTTATGGGTGCTCCATGCTTTCTTGAGTTGCCTATTTAGTTATTTCGAAGCACTGTGCTAAAAGATACGTGGAACAAGTTATTTGTTGAACTCCTTTCGTCTCCAATCGTGCTTATGGGAGCTTTTTGCTTCATAATGATATGTGCGAATGGGAATCATGCTTCAACTTCATGCGCATGAACCAAAGCGTCTTTTCTGCAGCGCTAGTGATGTTAGTGATATGAGGTTTCTAGCTTAGATTTGATGCTATAGTTACTCCTAAGTATTTTAGCGTATGAACTTCAGTAAGCATTTGAGAGTTAACAAAGTATTTACGGCCCTGTTCGTTTCTCTCTCTCTCTCTTTTTTTTGATACCCTGAAGGCAACTGTTTTTGCTCGTTTATTTTCAATTTCCACTTTTCACATCGCACTTCAATCGCAGCCAGGGCATCGCTCAGTGATTTTCGATCCCTCATGTGATTGATCTCACAGTATATCAGACAGACATCTGCGTACAACCGGAAAGTGCCATCTTCGCTGATACCAGAATTGATGTCATCAGTGTACACCAAAAATAAAACAGGGCTTGAAACAGACCCCTGCGGCACGCCTGAGCTCACTGATAAGGTGTTCAATTTTATGCCATTTATTTGCATGTACTGGCGTTAGACCGGACAGATACGCTTGAAATTCATTCTACTAAATTGTGATTGATTCTCAATTGTGACAATTTGCATATCAACAGAGAGTAGATGACTTTGTCGAAGGCTTTGTAAAGGTGTAAACAAACCACGTCGAGTTGTTTTTATTGTTCAAAGCCCTTGGAATGTCATTGATTGTTTTCATAAGCAGCGTGGTGGAAGGAAGGCGTTGCCTGAACCAGTGCTGATTTGGAAAAAAACATGTTGCTTTTCTGAAAATAACGGTATATGGACTTTGCTATATTCTGCTCGAGTAGCTTGCAGCAAACAAAAGCCAATGATATCGAAGATATTTTCCTATTTGCTGCTTACCAACTGTTTTATGTATAGGTATTACTCTCACCACCATCCAATCATTCGGGACATGTTTTTTGCGTGATTGAGGGCGTACATATGGCTTTCCAGTATACATATATATAGTAGGCTACCCCATCCGCATATCGTCGTAAAAATGCATTAGGTATTTCTTCTAGGCGAATCATTTTTTGTGGCACCATTTATAAAATAGGAGATAGAATTCCATCACATGTCACAGCTAAATCAGCCGTCGGTGCGTGAGGGCACTGACGATTAAACAGGATTAGAGAACCAACCCTATCTGGAGGTGTAAAAACGGCCTGGAAATATGAATTAAAGCATGTCGATATAACCGCATGGTCAGTCACAGGCGCATCGTTTGCGACTACGCTGTAAGATTCCTTATCACGGTCCAATAAGTAGCGCCAAATTCTTTGTGGGGATGGCTTCGTGAAGCTGGCGAGGGTTTCTGTGTGATATTTATTTTTCGCTTCCCTCAGCATGGTTCGCACAGCACTGACACATTTGACAGTTTGCGTTGGTACAGTTTTGTTTTCGTTCTTTCGCGACCGTTCCTACGCGTCTCACCGCACCTTGTTCGAGGACGATGGGGTCGTTTTCTCCTCTCCTTCGCAAACGCGATGTATTCTCGTCACCGCCAAATTATTAAAAGCATGTGAACAACTTCGGTACTATATAAGCGATGAAGTATATCAGGATTTCGCGCTTCTCGGCTACACGCTGGTATCGCCACTTAACCACACAGTATCAAGAGCGATCGGTTGATAATGCACGATATTCATGGAGACTAGGAAGAACGTAAGGGTGGCTGCATGGCAAAGCAGTGCAGGAGACAAATCACATTTGATATTTCGTGTATATAGACCATTCGAGAGCATGTACGCTATAGACTTCGTGGGAACTAGACTGTCTGCGTCACAGAAGTGTGCAAGAAGGACAAGAAATGTCAAGAGACAATATTGCACTCGTTGTTTGTGTCTGGAGATCTTGGTGAGTGGCCATTTAAGGCGTATGACATCGCGGGTAATACAGAGGTTTTTTTTTTGTTCGTCCTTTTTTTTTGCAGCAGGTATAAAGCTGTCAATGCAATAGAAGAAGATTTCTTTGAACTTAATGCACATCAGTCTGAGGTCAGTCTTAGTGCTGAAGTTACCTAAAGAATATAAAGATAATCAATTACCTAGTGTCATTTTCATTCGTGAAATTAGGCACATGAACGACGCGTTCTTCTCGTTTAGTGCGCCCGGCTTCATGTTTTATCTGAACGAATACTAGCTCGTGATCCGAGAGAGTGCGAATGAAATAGATAGAAATAAAGAGAAACCAACAAATGCTAAGAGAAAAAGAAATTTTTCGGCGAAGTGGAACATGACAGGCAAAATGTTATACCATACAACAGCAACTAATTTCGTTACAGACCACCTCATTTGTGAACGCGTCCATTTAATTTGAAAGATTTACTTGGAGCTGCAAATCGCCTTCGTAAGAGCCGACGAAGACGTGCACAGTATACCTGCGGTCGTATATATTCGACCGATCGTTGCGTGTAGCGGTCAATTCAGTTAACTATGTAACACATATGTAAAACCATGTTCCCTTTCACTTGTGTATATGCTTTTGCGCGAGGGTGTGAACATCTCCAACAGTTCGTATGTACGATTTTAATCCTTGTATAACGCGGTATGATGTGTGCCTTCACTGAAACAAATAAAACATATAAACGTAATCACCAATACGTAACCCGCTAGATGGAGGAAATGTTTAAAAAGGAAAAGGAGGCAACCACCCTTTTGTAGCTTGAAGCCACAAGGAAATACATACGGATTTCTCTTCAATATGTTAGGTTTACTGTCCAAAGACCAACATATGATTACGAGAGAGGCCGTTGTGGGGGGCTCCGGACATTTCGTCCCCCTTGGGTTCTTTAACGTGCACCCAAATATGAGCACACGGGCCTACATCATTTTTGCCTCAATCTAAAATGCGAATTCAGGCTTTAAAAAAAGACCCTCAGTTGCCGAAACATTCGTCCTGGTCCATCTAACTTTAATCCTCGAGAAAGCCCCTCACCACACGTCTGCAGCTCAGCAGCCTCTAGATGGCAAGCTCTCGAAGAAGGGACGAAGCTTGGGAGGGAAGCGCTTGTGCTAAACATTGTAGAGCGGGTGCGCGAGGGAGAAGCCACTTTACTGAAATAAACAAAAACGTGATTGTCGCAAAGGGAAAACAATCAGGCCAATCCTGGCCACCAGCTCCTCGGTTTTTTGTATGGCCCGGAGCTATACTCTAGTGACACCATAGCTACTACATCGCGACAACGAGACGCGCAGGACATGTTTTGGAAAGTGGCTTTTCAGCATAGGTGTGCGTATGGCGGGGGGGGGGGGGGGGTATGCTTTTCTGGCCTTCAGAAAGAAAGTTCAAACGTTGTCTTTTCTGAACAATTGGCAGCATATCCACGGAGTGAATGATGGAGAGTGGGGCGAAGCATTCGTCCGTCCATTCGCTCTTGCTTCCTTGCCTCTGTGCGACCGTCCATGCGTCCATCCATCCGCCCGTCCGTGCGTGCGTCCGTTCCTGCGTTCATCCATGCATCCGCCCCTGCATCCGTTCATGCGTCCATTCATGCATCTGTCTGTGTGTCCGTTCGTCCATCTATTCAACACTCGAAGTGCCACCATCTCGCATCTTTTCATCATATATTCCCCATATAGAAACACCGCCATCCAGCGGACATTCCAAGGACTAAACGAGAGGTGGCACACGCACACTTTCTAACAGCTTGCGCTTCGGGTCTACTTCCCACCTTTAACCACCTCGAGTTCATGGTATATACTAGTTCACTGTATTCATGGCACTGCGGCCCAACACTCGCTAAACCTTTCTAAAACCAAGGAGGTTACGCCCAGCGAGTATAACGTAGCATTCTTTTCCTGGCAGATAGAGCTCAATGTACATGCCAATGGCTGCATGGGAAATGAGAGACAGGAGAATTCGGCTTTTACTTTCTTACGGCTTGCACTTCGTACCTACTTCCCACCTTTCACTACCTCGAGTTCATTCATGGTATATACTAGTTCATTGTATTCATGGCACTGCGGCTCAACGCTCGCTAAACCTTTCTAAATCTAAGGTGGTTACACCCAGCGGGTATAACGTAGCAACCCTTTCTCTTCAGACAGTGCTTAATGTACATGCAATGGCTGCTAATGGGGATCGGAGCGTGCACGTTAACTAAAAGTCGAATGCTCCTGTCTCTCATACCCCATTATCAGCTATTGACATGTACATTGAGCACTATTTTTTGTTGTTCAACAACGCACAGAAGGAATCTCTCATCGGCACCACCTTGGAGGTCAAAATGTTTGCAGGTCAAAGCGTAAGACTGGTTACATACTACGACGGGACGCGGGACGAACGGGTGCCGCTATAAAGAGCTTCGCCCCTAAAACAGACAAGACACCCAGTGCACAAACCACGCGCCCTATACTATCCCGTCCTCTTCTTCTTTCGTCGCTTCCGCGTCTAGACAATCTAAGCAAACGTTTCAAAGGGACGGACGCGTCTTTGC
The DNA here is from genome assembly GCA_013436015.1 of Rhipicephalus annulatus. Taxonomy (NCBI): domain Eukaryota; kingdom Metazoa; phylum Arthropoda; class Arachnida; order Ixodida; family Ixodidae; genus Rhipicephalus; species Rhipicephalus annulatus. Next base: position 50,473 of record WOVY01011046.1, on the reverse strand, counting down.
CGAAATGGCTTATGACAGCAGCTTTTTCAATTCTTTCAATCGGCAGAGTATCCATGTGTGGCGCTAAGTTCGCTGTATGCCACGTGCATCTGGTAATGTGCGCACTCTCCGGCTGTCGACACTACCATCCACCATCCAACTTTCCCACTATGGTGCATCACTGTTATAACCCTGCTGTGAGGATGTACTTACCACTAATGGCTAAAGTTGCAGCGCCGGTTGATCAAGCGGCAAGTGGATTCGCGTGAGCCGATGGATAGCTGGATAAGCCTCGAAGACGAATACTTCGACAGTCCGATCGGTGTAGAGAGTTTAGATAAGCAGATACCTAGATGTTATAGTTTATTACAGTAGCTGTACTCATGATCTAATTCATTTCTTACGACGGTATCAAGCTGAGTGCATGCGGTGTGTGATTGGCGTGGCCAGGGAAATGAACAGGAAAGATCAGAACCCCCTCCCCCACGCGAAGTTTTTCAATTTTGGACTTGTGTATATATACACGCGCATAAAAGCGCACGCACGGGCGAACGAACGTTAAGGAACCTCACGAGAAGGAAATTTCAGGTACCCTTCACTACGGCGTCTCTGAAAATCATGTGGTGGTTTTCGGATGTCAAACCCCAACAATTGTTATTATACCGCATTGAAGAATCTGCGTCCTCATGGGACTCACACTTTGTTGGTAATCGTTTTTCTTACTCTCGAAAAGACTACGCAACCGTATTAGCTCTATGTTTTTACCATATCAGGATTTCCTTCGAATCACACGAATGTCATGTGAACACGCTTGACATCCTATACGAAAAATGTTGCAGAATGAAATGCAACATGAGCAATAAGTTGCTAGATGACTGATCATCTAGCTCGTTCAAATCGCTGCGTGCTTTTTCATCTGTTAGCTTTACCCGTGTTTGGCACTTTTATTCAGCGCTAAGAACATATGATAAGCGGGAGCTTAGCATGCCATCGCACGATGAAAATAGTGAAATTGAGTATTTTTATAAAAGAGATCACGATATGATTATGAGACGCTTCATACACAGTCAAGGATTTTGGAATAATTTGACCAGCTGAGGTTTTTTCACACGTACTCAAATGTATGCAGTACATGGGCATTTTTCGTAACTCACTCCCACCGCAATGTGGCCAGTGCGATCTGGAATTGAGCCGGCGTCGTCGAGCTTAAAACAGTGCAACGCCATGTTTACATTAGCATGGGCAGGGTTGTAAATTAGTACCCCTGTCACAATTGGGAACTTAAATGCACTTTGAGCGAGTGTACTTACGCTCACTAGGTGTCAATTTGGCGTTTTGCTGCTACACGAGAAAGCGAAGTGTACTTTGGAAATGATGGCAGTGGCAATTCACGGATCTGTAGCACCACGTATATTTGTTATTTTTGCGCCTGAGTCTAATCATGGGACCACTTTGTCTTCGTTGAAGTAGCACCTGTGGCGCACACCAACTTGAGTGACTAGAGAACAACTCACCTACACATGTGCAAGTGTGCTTGGAAGTAAAAAACGCAATGAACGCAGCCATTGCACAGCATGTGCTGCCACATACCCCCAGTGAACGTAGCCTCAAACTGCTTGACGCGACAGCAGCGAGGTAGTTTTTCTTGTATTATGACATGTTTTAATGCATACCACTATTCCTAACAACAAAAACAATGGTTTGAAAATAGCACGAGCGCCGCTTTAGGCAACAGCACATTTCTGTACAAGCCACTGGTCGCAGCCGTCGAAGCGATTGGAGTGAGGTTGGGGAACGCACTTGCCGGCAATTGTACTTTGCAGCAAGTGACAAAAAAACTTGTGACAGCCCACAAATGATACTCGCGGCGAAATGTACTTGCCCAAAACGCACTTAAGTTGCCCCGTGTGACAGGGGTTCAAGAGGTGGGGCTGCGGACAACTTTTCACCGCGTCCCAGCCCTCCCTCTTTCTCTCTCTTCCAAACTACCTCCCACTTAGGCCATTATGATTCGTAGACGCAGTGCGAAACGAAGCAGTATGGGTTCATAACCCCCCCCCCCCCCTCTCGTCTTCCTTGTGCGCACGTCTGTACGGTCATAGGTGCTAAGCTTCCCCTCGCCAGCTGCAGACGCAATGTGTGCGTAACGTAGACCACACAACACCGAAACAAACCTCGCATCGTTCGCAAGCCCACGTATAACTGGCATGGCACAAAAAGCAATACGAGTATCAACTAGATGCGTGCACGTCAGGCAACTAGTAAGGACCGGTTGCGTGCAGGTGCGGAACCACACACGGAGCCGCACCAACCAAGCCAACAGCATCCCCCTCAAGGCACGTGAATCGACGCTCGTAATACGACTGCAGGCCGTCAGTCGTCCTCACCCAAGATATAGCAACACGACGCTGCTTAAACCCCAGGCACACACACGCACAAAACCAGAAATAAACGGACCACTTCCCCGCGGCGTCTCTAGCGTATACAAACGCAAACGCGCGCATGCACCACAATCACGGCCGGCGCCTGCAGCAGGCATGTAGCCGGTTTTTTCTCGCGAGTGCACGGCGGCCGACGGGACCGGCACCAAACGCCGGGAACGGGTTGGCCGCGGTTCCCACTTATCTCGACTCGGATCCCGCTACAGTGCCTCGAGAGACAGCTCGCGGCCACGCGCAGCGAACGCACGCTAGTGGCGGCGGCATCGGTCTCCGATCAGCGCATGCACGCACGCACTCCGTAGCACGTTCCCATCTCGTCGGGTCTGCATCGCAAGAAGCCTCCCCCATCGACCCCCCTTCCCATTATTCGTCCTCTTTTGTGTGCGTCATACGCGCCTGCGGCAGGCGCAGGCGGAAGTCATTTCCGAGGCGGCGAGGAGGCCACATCAAGCTATCAAATCGGTCCACATATGGAGTTAGAGCGGTCCTGCTTCTCGAAAGAGGAAGACACCGACTCTTGACTTCGCTATCAACTGGTAAACAGTATATCTGAGAGCCTGCGACTAATGCGCGAGAGGAAGGGTACAGACAAAGGTAATAAACGATTAAAGGGTAAAAAAAGACGAGACCCATTTGAAATAGACGTCAACTCGTCGGTTAAGGTGTAGCTTCGCGGTATCACGCGGCCTGCTTTTTAGGCTCTCAACTACTTCTTTATCTCATCATAAACCGTGACGAATGTAATTTGATTTGGCAGTGACAGTTCAGGAGCGTGAAAGAAGAGGTTGTGCCTGGATAAGCGTCGCTATCCTACCAGTGTCAGGGTTGAAAGATGTCACTAGCGGGAGAGAGGTGTGCAGTAACCGGCGCTATATATATATATATATATATATATATATGTATATATATATATATATATATATATATATATATATATATATATATATATATATATATATATATATATATATTGGTATGCCCTGACGAAGGCCGGTCCCCGGCCGTGACGTTGGCAATAAAGCATCGTTTTTCGTTTGCTCGTTCGCTTCTTCTGGTGAATATAACTCGACCGGAATCCAGGAAGACTTTCAAGAAATATATATATATATATATATATATATTCAAGGACGCAAGATAGTTCACTTCTAGAGCAACGAATCGGGGCAAGAAAATACCATTAAGAAGTTGCAGATTGACTTGCAAGTTGCGAATAGAAAATAGTAGCCGGTGATCTCATATCCGACTGCTTCGTTTGCGGCGCGTGCTTTTATTATATATGATTAAAGTTGTGAGAGCCAGCTCACCGGGACTTTTCCGAAAGTTTCAGGGTTATGCTCCTTGGCAAGTACCCTTCCAAGGCAGGGAGTGACGCAGACCACAAAGAGCACGCCATCACCATGAGCGAAAGTATAAGAAGGGAGAAATTAGGTTTGTACAAGAAAATACAGAAAGAAATTGAATAACAAAGTAATGAATGCCAGAGTTCTGTAAGTACGAGGTACCTTGGACATTTCACCACGGGATGCTTCGCGCTTTCTAACGCTTTTCACGAAGTAATTCTCCTTCCGAATTGAAATGGCTGACAACCTTCTTGGCGACAAGTGTGGTATAGCGAGGAAACATTACAGCACATCTTCTGCGACTGTCAACGCTATACAATGCGCAGAGAACATCTCTAACAGCCACTCTAGCTCACATATATGATAGACTGGTGACAGCAGAAAACATTCTGGATTGTCGACCCGACAGGCCATTGCGCGTGAAAGGGACGAAGGCGCTGCTCAAGTTCTTGAATTAAGGCAACATACTTGCACCGGCGATTATAAACTACATTTGTTATGACTGTGAAGTGTGATTTTTGTGCGTGCTTTCTCCTGTTTCTCCAACTCCCCCCCTTCCTTTTCCCATGTGTAGGGTAACACACCAGTCCTCTTAGACTGGTTAACATCCTTGCCTTTCATTTCCCTCCCATTCCTTTCTCCCTCCCTTCCCCTTTGTAACATCTCCTAAATGCTGTGGTCAGGGCCCGGGACCAGTAGCTTAAAATATGAAGCTTAAAATATATGGCGCCTTGTAATGATGGTTGTACTTCTGCTGTTTCTTTTTTTTTTCTCCACCAATATTTTTGAAATGTATGGTGCACAAAGTCTCTGTGTAATCCCCCCTCCCCCCACTGTGATGCCTGAACGGCGTTGTGGTTATCAAAGTAAATAAATAAATAGAAAATGATTTGATCTTACTTAGTTGGGCTAGTTGGTTGTTCATGTTGATGATGATGACGCGCTCTGAAGACACAGACATGGAAGAGATGGGCCGCACACAGCGCAACATTCAACAGATTTGTTCGAAAAAAAGAGTGGAGTATCGCATATGCCTGCTGATGGCTAAAAAGCGTGAGAGTATGTGCTTTACTAACAAACTGTGTTTCTTTTTAGATAAGGTCAATGAAGCTAGAATAACGCATGGTTCAGCGTATTCACAAATCGACTTGACTGCTACTACAAGTATACGAGTCCTCTCTCCTCTCCATGAGGCTTCTACTCTTTCACGTCGACAAGTTTAATCAACCATAGGGGGAACAGAAAAGTGTTTGTACAGGTTCTTTCTCGTTTTCCGGTACTATAGAGATGAACAGAGGTTACAAAAGCACAACAAAATGTTACCATTTTGTCTAGGGGTGGGACTGGACCATCCTGCTTGCACGCAACAAAATAATTGTCTGTGCAGGCTTCATAATTAAGATTTTTTTCGAAGAAGCCGAACTACCTGCTTGACGTGCATGCGGACACTAGCAAGTTTTTTACTGTTCTAAATATATAGACGTGGGAACCAATTTCCATCTTTTGTGGAAGAAAGTACTCTGAAATGGCGTGCACAGCAGTGACCAAGCGTGCTTCTAATGTCAAATTCACGACTGTCACCTTGCGTCAACAAGTCAAGTATACCCCACATGTTTGTGTAATATGTCACTGCACCTGTCACCCCACCCCTCCGAATTATATGAAACCCTGAGAACTATATATGGCTGTCCAATATTTGGTTGCGTTGCGGCTCTAATATTCTTGCGTGGCTATGGGGAAGTTGGCTGCTCAATTTGTTCTTGATGCTGTCAACTTTAGTGCCAAACGCTTGCGGCATGACCTTTTTAGTGCGATCGCTGGACAGCTGAAAAAAAATACGATTTCAGCTTTCAGACAGCAGCATTCGCCAACTTCACGAAGCTGTGCTCATTGTAGAAATGGATATAACGAACTTGTAACGTAAGACATATACGTCTTGCAGTAGAAAATTGCACTTCAGTTTTATAAGGCACACCATGAACTGAAAATTTTAAAAGCCATTGTGCTCCGTGTGTTTCACAACAGACTCGCAGAATCCGAAAGGCGGCAAGGAGCAAAGTGGACAGGCCTGTGTAAAACACAACTTTGCTGGGTCATGACGAAGTGAAGCCTGTGTCTTTTCAAGCTCCATTTTTTTTTCAATTATTGACTTTCTAGAGCTCGAACGCAAGCTCCTTGCTGCCTTTCTCAAATGTGTTCATGTATGCCATGGCCACATTCGTTTGTGCAGCAGCATCTAAGTATAGCTAAAATTGGTGCTGCTTTTTACTGGATTCAAGAATTAGTTTGCGAGTTAACAGACATGTATTAACTAAATGGTCGTGCTATTACATCCTGCAGGCGTCTCTAGACTGACGCCATCGTTAACATCTACTATTTCGAGCGAAGCGTGGTAAGCCTCTGCCGAATTCCTACCACAATCACTCCACGGAAACCGCTTTTTTCGCTAGCCGATCCTTGGTGCGCTTGTATACCCCAATGGTTGACTCGGCGCCTAGTCCCGGTTTCGGTCGATCATTAGACTCACTCGCTGCCCCAAAATTTACGAAACATTAACACTGAAACCTAGTGCACCATCGCATCTGAAATTGTAGCTTCGGCGTCTAAACAATCTCGTTACAAGCTGCTACGAACATAGCTAAATTTTGAAGACGTTCGCGGTCATGATATATTTAACCCGGCATGACTAACATTTTAAATGTGAAGCATTTCTTCACGAACTTCGGTTACTTTGACCGTATCTATTTGTCTATCTATCTATCTAGCCACCTATGACCTTTAGCTCTCCTGGTTGTTTCGATAAAGGGAACTATACGAAAATTAGTATGGCATAACATGGCGGTGTGACGCGCAGAAGGGACGAGTCATAACATGAAAATCATAAATTTTGTCATGAATGTCATGATTTGCATGTCATGGTCTTGCTGCTGTTGCGGTAGTTTTGTTACATGAAATATTACAAAACTGGTATGGTATGACATGACTGCATGGTGAACATAAGTGACAGACCTTAACGTGGAAAATTATGACATGAATATCTTGTAATTCATGAATGACTACACGCCATGCTCATGGTGCGCTCGCGGTTATTGCGCCAGCTTCGCATACCAAATTTGTATAACGTACGTGACGTGAACGGACGACGAATGTGTACGAATGGTGCAAACACGTTAATCATGACATGCGTGTCATGTAAGAACATGACTACATACCGCGCCAATGATGCATTCGCGGTCATTTCACCAGCTTTGCATATACCGAATTTGGTATTACGTGACATGAATGGGTAACGAAGTTATATGACTGGTGGAAACGTGTTAATCAAGAAAAGCGTGTCATGAAAGAACATGACCACACGACACGCTCATGGTGCGCTGGCGGTCGTTCCGCTGGTTTCACGTATGCCAAATTCGGTATTACGAGACGTGAATGGATGACGAAGGTATGTGACTTTTGCAAACAGGATAATCATGACATGTCATGAATTTAACACTAGTGCATACTCCCGGAACCCCAAGGCCAGCTATAAGAAAACATACCAACCAATCAGTGATTTACAGCTGCTGCTAAATGAATGTACGGAAATTCTCCTCACCTCCTCTCTATCGTCGGCACCGCTGCGGGAACGTTTCGTGGGCCGCCGCTGCTTTCTGTTTCAGCCATTTAAGCTGACAGCGATTACTTTGATGCACCTTTACAATCTCGAAACGTTCCTGTGTTATATGCGCCGCATACACCACCGCAGATCTTCACACACCGACAAGGCGGTGAAACATCGCAGACGCTAGACGGCGCTGTGGTGAAAAAAAATGGCAGCCTGCATGTGAAATTGGTCTGTCGATACTGGATATATGTTGACCTACAAGATAATGCCGGTGGGAGGTCACTTCTGTGCATTGTTAAAAATGAAAATTCACCATGTGTGCATCGACTAAAAAAGAAAGCGGTGTACGGGTCTGTATGTCCCATTGGAGTCTTCTGTCTCTCATTGCCCATTAGGAGCGATCGGCATGTTTCAGTAGGAAACACCGGTTCACAGCTGCGTGCTTTGTGCCTCATGGACGTTTCTTTCCTGCACAGCACCGCCACCAGTGCATGTAACCGTTAGCACCAGCTGCTTCACATTTAACAATAGTTCCTTTTAGCGGGAGATAGTGTAGTTTTTTTATGTGTTAACTTCATCCTGTGTTACTTACCTGAAGTTAAATGACGCCCGCATAGGCACAGGATCTCCGGCTTCTCGAGGTCCTTTCTGTTGATGCGACTGAGTAACAGACGCTGAGGCTACTCCGGCAATACTTTTATGCTGTCGCATTGCCGAATTATCTCCCCCCTTAACCGGTGCGGCACGCTTCTTAGCTGCAAGTTTGTTTTCTGTGCAGTGCTCATCGCACTGCAACTAATCACCGCACACGTGTGGATTGCGACAACGGGCTGTTACTGAACCCTCACAACGCAAAAGTGTCGCGTTGAAACACTCCCCCAAAGATAACACTCAGCTATAGCTTTCACCGTCATGGCAACCGCCTATCACATACGTATCGTTCGCGGCTCCGTGAAAATGATGTATGTATATACGTATGTAAGACGAATCCGTATACGTATGTAAGACGTATGCGTATACGTATAAGACGTATACGTATGTAAGACGCAACCCCCGTCCTAAAAGGACGGGGGTTGCGTGGCCGGTGCGAATACGTGCGAGTGACGTTCTCGAGCAGTCATGAGGACGAATTGGAATGCCGAAAATGTTTTATACAGAGTATTTACATGTTGACGATCTCCGCTCTCAAAGAACAGGCAGGGCGCTCTTTGGTGCACCGGAATAAAAATTCGAACGGCTAGGTCCCCCTCAACGTTTTCTTCTCCATATGGTTGCAAAAGCCCACCAGTCCTGCACAACTTCTTGGTACATAGTAGTTCCGTTCGATTTACCTGTACTAATCGGAACCGGTTCACGGCTGTGCACATGATGTTCAGAAATTGTGCAGCGCGAGTTCACCGGTGCAGGCACAGCGCGACACCCGAAACTAATGACTGCATGTGTGCTGACAAGGTGCAGGCCTTATTTCTGTTCGCTCAAGTTATACGTTCAACTAACGTTGACCGATGGTAAACCGCACATGCGGACAGTTCATGGGGCGCAAACATCTTGGCAAAACACACCGCGTTAGTATAGAGGCGGGTACGGAGCATGCCTACGCTTATAAGCGCTGCGTAGTCTGCTCAGCTGCAAGCGCGGCTGCACCAAGCCGGTACCATCTGCGTAAAGGGCGCAGGAAAAGCGTAAACCAGTGCAGCACCTCTTCTGCACCTTTCAGAACGAATGGCAGGGTTCAGGGGTCATCAATGCTGCACCGCTGAAACGAATCGCGAGGTTCAGCACCTCGTGAACTGCTTCATGCGGTGCAGGTGAATCGAACGGACCTATAGATGGCCACGCCTGGGCCTCCAAGGGTCAACCCGGTCGATGACGTTGGACCACAAGGCGAGTGAATGACCGCTCTGACGACCCTGATGGGGAGTCGGTGGCTCGTTGACAGCTCTTGTCACACCTGTACAGGGTGTTGTGGATGATTGCGGCCGCGCGACAAGCAGGAGAACCGAAGAAAGAAGAAGTTAGGCACGAGCAGTCGGAATAAAGGCACGTTATGGGTGTAAGGCTCGTGTCTTGAATACGCGACATCTTTCTGCTGCCGAAACCCTGGAGGAAAGACCTTCGGAGGTGAGACGGAACGGACTGCACAGATTTCGACCGCAGTCGTAGCCTCGGGGACTTTTGTGAAGCTGCCGTTGGTTGAAGCTGATGTGCGAAGCCAAACCGTTCCCGAGAACCAGATAAAGAAGCATGACACCTCGACATTGCTTGAGACTTCGTGCTGCGAAGCGTTTGTGACAGACACCGCGTTGACTGCGACTTCACCTAGTTACGTGAACGGCCAGTGATTTCTCACGTTTCCGACACCGAACTGGATAATGGAGGCCCTGTTCTCAAGGCGGAATGAAGTGCGCAAGGCCGTCACAGAAGCCATTGCCAACATTGAATGTCTAATACACGTAAAGCGTCCGTCAATAAGGGAGTTACGATATATTCATAGAATTTTGATGCCTCATTACAAGCGTCCTACACAAACCGACAAGGAAGTAGAAGATGCAGTTCATATTGATCGCTTGGAAACTGAGTGAGACGGGCGAAGCAGACCTTTATGAACACCAGATAATTTTAGCCAAGGTCAGAGTAGAATATACGACCGCAGACGTATTAAACGCTCAACAAGCTCGCTTGTAGGACATGGGGCAAAGGATTTCGACTGAAGTGCAAGCTAACGTGCACTCTTCATCTGTGGCGCCACCATCTAGCCTTTGCTTCTTCAACAGCAATCTTGTTCTACGGGAGCTAGATGACTCAGATTCACGACGAATTGCTGAGCGTGCTGAAAGCCGGAAAGTCGCCAATTTCACTACCGTAGCATCCAAGCACGTACAGAACAACCGCTACTTCCGTAGAACTGGCCCACGCCTTTAGAACTTCCATCAGCGTACACTAGTAATGAAGCAAACGACACGACAGTTACAGCAACTCAAGTGCACATGCTGGAAGAGACTTTTACGAAGGAAAAGCAGAAGGCATCTGGAAATCCAAAAGATGACACACCAGAGCTTGAATATGATTGCACGCCAAAGTCTCCAGATTTTGTTGTATTGCTGTCCTCACATCTGTAAAACCAAATACCTGATGAAAGGAAATCAAGGCCATTTCGCCAAGGGAATATAAAGTCAACGAGAAAGCGGAAGCCTACTTCAAGTACTTATCTAAACCATGGCACTTCGGGTAAGCCACAGAAGTAGAGATTAGAGAGACTAAGGTTGGCACGGCATATATTAGTGAAGATGCGAAATGTCAAGACACCGTCAACCACCCGAATAAGACAGCCCAGACCAACGCAGAGTGAAAGAGCTGATGACACAAGGCAAGGGCAGCCAAGAGAAAGAAATCAAGAAAGGTTCTGAGGAACAGCTACACCAGAAACTTGCGGAAGAGTCTGCATAATGGACCTTCCTGCCCAAGGAAACCTATCGTGAAAAGCAGTTTACCGAAAGTGACGCGTCCATTGGCAAGAGCGTGGAACAAGTGCCATAAACATCGCTGGAAGGCCAAGCGCAGAAAAAAATCCGGATGATTCTATACAAGGGCTGACATGGAACTCATATTGATGAAAATTGTGTACTCGGAACCTATGTGCGATTACAGCGTTCTCCGTCATGGGCCACTGTGGGGGCGTGGAGGATGATAAAAGTTATGTAGAAGATGAGGAGTGGTGATACCATCATTAAGATCAGAGCAGTGTTGGCAATAAAGAAGAGGTGGACGGGTGGGCTTCGCCATAGACACGGTGGCTTGTCCTTTTCTCCACAACACAGGGTAAGACCGGCCTGACAGGATCAGCATGACACCGGGCAGGCGGCACCGTGCCTGCGCTGGACTTAATTGTTCACACCACTCAGGAATGTTGTTTTGTGGTCATCACACCTCACTCAGCTGCAGGAATGTTGCCTTGCGAAGAACGATGGCTGCAATGTCGGTGGTCGCGGCCGGCAAGGTGGCGGCATGACAGACAGCTCATGAAGCCACCGGCACACGTGCAGGTGCTGGGGTTGACCAAACACCGCTGGTGCCCCGGTCAAAGTGATCCACCAGCGCAATGCTTGGTGTAGGAGTGAGCCACGTACGTTGAAAAGTTTCTTTGTTTTTGTTTCAATTTTTTTAAATTTATCGTAAATATGATTAGTTGTTGTAGGTGCTTGAGAACGCGTGTGTGTAATAAACTGCATGACGAAAATTTGTCATGCTGATTTGCTGTTCAAATCGACGAAGCCCTACACGTTGTCTTTTTACGAGTAACAGTGGCATCGTCTTCTAAAATGGGCCATGTTGGTTGTGACGAGTAGAGTGCGGCGCACAACAGTGATGACATGGGCTCATCTTTAACAGTAGTGAAGCTGACAATATTATGCGCGATATACTGCGCGATTAGGGATATATTTTGCGTGCAAAAGCGTTAAGGTGTATTGTGTCCCAGTCACGTGTAGCCAGAGGCATAGGCAGAATTTTCTCTTTTTTTTTGGGGGGGGGGAGAAACTTTTTGTATTTGAAGAGGGGGACGGGCAGGAAAATGGGGTGGAGTATCGATTTGTTGTGCTCGGTATGCCTTGACAAAAAATAAAGATAAAGTCCGCGGGGGGGGGGGGGGCACCAGCCCGGTGTGCCATCCCCTTGGCTACGCCACTGCATGTAGCGACCGGCTTTCTTGAGCATCTCCAGAAGCCACATTATTAAAGATAAAAATAAATTTAGCACCAAGGAGTGTCAATGCGCATGTCTCAGAGCCGTGTGTGCTACACGCTGATAAAATTCTCGTGTCCCTCGAGCATTAGTCTTACACGACTGGAACGTGGGAACCGCCTTCTAATATGCCTACGCCGATTGTATTGATCGTCTCTCCTCCCCGCTTTCAGGAAGCTGTCTGAGCATAGCCTGGTTCGGGCGCCTACCTTTCATCAAGCGATGATGTCATGTGATGACGTCATCCTGTGGCATTACAAATTTTGGAGATCTGTGAAGTCATGTCAGGATGCTTATCCTTTTTTGGCTTACTCGTGTTTACCCCAACGACGGTTCGGTTTCATTCTTGGATGGGCATTAAAAGATCGCGCCTTGTAAATGGCCATATTATGCCCGGCTTGAGATGTGCGATGCATGAGCTACTAACATGTTTTATGATTGCCGAAGCTTGATGTACTCTTCACAACGGAGAATACACGAGTCCAATAAAGACCGTCTTTCGTCATGCTTAATGAAAACAGTAGATGTTATTCTCGTTTTCCGTGTTTTTTAACTGGTACCGCTGTCACACAAACACTTCCGATCGCATCCCGGAGCTAGTTGGATAACAATTTTAGATCTCAATCAAGTATGGTCGCTGCGACAAGTACAAACTAATCCACGTTGAACCAGGAGCAGAGATCAGCTATACAAAAATTATTTTAAAGCTACATCCTGGGATGGGCACCAACATTTCTTTGTTCTACGCACACCTTTCATGGCATCATTGTATAGCGCATCGTTTTGAAAAAATGAAAAATAGTGCAGCACTGCGCTTTTCAAAATTAAAGGGACACTAAAGCCAACTAGCTAGTGGACGTTTATTGTTGAAATGGTGGTCCAGAAACCTCGTAGTGTTGCTTTCGTACCAAGGAAGGGCCTATTTTGAAATGAAATCATGCTTTACTGATCCGCGTTGGGTTAGCGTACTTAAAATTAGCCGCTTCAAGGAGCGGACCGACCAGATTGTCTCACGTCGCTATTGCCGTGCACAACGTTGCCCGGCTTTACTGCGCTAGTAGCAGCAGACCAAAGCAGCGGGAGCCACAACAGCAACAACGGCCATTGATCAATTTTCCGCCATTGACTTCGAGATTGCAGATGCTTTTGCTTCAACTGCGCCCCGCTAGATGGCACCACCCCTTCGTGTAACCACCCGCGATTGAACTAAGTAACACCCGCGATTGAACCCGCGATTGAACTAAGTAAGAGACGGTTAGAGTATTGGTGGCAGAAAATTAGAGAGAAAGGACAAAAATAAATATTGGAAAAATAAAATATGGACAGTGTGCCGTAAATGGCAGAGAACTTAAGCTGAAAATTTACCTTTTTTTCCATTAAAATAGAATTTATCGAAGTAGAGGCATTAGGCCAACATCAAAAAAGAAAAAAGGGGTTTTTTTTTTGTTGAGCCTGGTGGCATACCTGTCACCACCCCGTTATAAAGGGGACGCTCATAGCATCCATCCATCCATCCATCCATCCACCACGTGAAAATTGAATTTTTGAACCACTCGTGGCATTCCCCATAGTAAAGTCCGGCGGTTCTTTTTTCTATCAATCAAACAGAAACGAACAAGCAGCATTTTATTGCGTCTCTTGATGCTCCGAAGGTTCTCTATTTAGAGTAGTTAGATCGATTACTAGTGATTATTTGTAGGTGATCCGTGTGATGTTATGGGGATCATTTTCAAAATGTCTTACTGCGGCGCTTGTGTTCTTGTGCATTTACCTTAATTTCTCGGTGAGTAGGGTGCTGTTGTTGAAAATATTGTCGTTTTAGATGTTGCCATACATTGAGCTTTCACTGTGACGTAAGTTGTTATTTGACTTTAGTGTCCCTTTAAAATATTTGTGCCACTAACCATGCATGATGAGGCATTATAGATTCAGTAAAGAAGAAGATTATAGATTCAGTAAAGAAGAAGAACAATGCACATGCTGCGGGAAAGATAAGGAAACGGCGGAGCATGTTCTGATTGAATGTGGAGATATCCACCCAGGTGTACGTTTGGGCACGAGCCTACAGGAAGCCTTGGGTTTTAGGGACAATGCAAAGCTGAACACACCCGCGATTGAACTAAGTAAGAGACGGTTAGAGTATTGGTGGCAGAAAATTAGAGAGAAAGGACAAAAATAAATATTGGAAAAATAAAATATGGACAGTGTGCCGTAAATGGCAGAGAACTTAAGCTGAAAATTTACCTTTTTTTCCATTAAAATATAATTTATCGAAGTAGAGGCATTAGGCCAACATCAAAAAAGAAAAAAGGGGTTTTTTTTTTGTTGAGCCTGGTGGCATACCTGTCACCACCCCGTTATAAAGGGGACGCTCATAGCATCCATCCATCCATCCATCCACCACGTGAAAATTGAATTTTTGAACCACTCGTGGCATTCCCCATAGTAAAGTCCGGCGGTTCTTTTTTCTATCAATCAAACAGAAACGAACAAGCAGCATTTTATTGCGTCTCTTGATGCTCCGAAGGTTCTCTATTTAGAGTAGTTAGATCGATTACTAGTGATTATTTGTAGGTGATCCGTGTGATGTCATGGGGATCATTTTCAAAATGTCTTACTGCGGCGCTTGTGTTCTTGTGCATTTACCTTAATTTCTCGGTGAGTAGGGTGCTGTTGTTGAAAATATTGTCGTTTTAGATGTTGCCATACATTGAGCTTTCACTGTGACGTAAGTTGTTATTTGACTTTAGTGTCCCTTTAAAATATTTGTGCCACTAACCATGCATGATGAGGCATTATAACCACATCTACCATCTTGACCTCAGGTAATCGTGTTGCACCAGTTACCATGGTGGTGCAGTGATCCCAATGCTCGGCTGCTTACCAGAAAGCCAAGTGCTTGATCCTGACCATGTACGACAAAATTTGGTAGAGGTGAAATGCTCGAGGCTCGAGGACTTAGGTCTAGGTGCCCGTTAAGGATTCTCTGGTAGTTTACATGGTCAGAATTCTCCAAGTCACGCCTAATGATCGTGTGCTTCGGGCACCTTGAACATCACAAACCCAACTTCTCTAGTGCCAGTAAGAACACAGCGATTACCTTCCAAGTTTAAACATACTCAGCGCTCCTACACACCCTATCAGGTCCTGGTTAAATGCTGCTTTTAACAGGAAACCAGACAAAAATTATACGGCTTTCTGGCTATATCTAGCACTTCATTCGGATCCTGATTAAGAGTGTATGCAGAAATATCCGGCTTGGGGCACTAGTTGGCAATTTTGCCAACTACCACTTGCTCTGACGGCGGGTTTGCGGGCGTGGCATTCCCACGGTACAGTCACACCGGTAAAGGTAACTCCCGTTATGCCGCGTTAAATTCCTTAAGCACTTACGATGCGATAGACTTCAACTCATGTTAAACTGCGTCAGCAAGCAACATCCAACGGCAACCACATGGGAGGATATTCATCCAAGCCAGCGTGGCGGCACATTGTCAAAGCGGGCGCTTCCATAGACGTGACTACTTGATGCTGTTCCCCTCCACAACAAGGACGAATTTTTCTCCAACCGTGACGGCTTGTTTCTTTTTTTCAAAAAAAAAACCATCTCGGTTTTCTTTTCTTTGTGTTCTTGCCTTGCAGAAAAAGTCAACGATGGTTTTGCACTGTCAGGCGACTCCATTCTCTGAAGTTAAACGCTCGCTATAGAAAAAAGAACTGTACGAAGGATGGGCCCTGGCTGCCTACCAACAAACTTTTTTTTTTGCATGCCCCTCCCCACCCATCTCCTCTCTTTATTATCTCCCCATACCATCTCAGGGACTAAGATTAAGCAGGTAAATGGCGTCCTCCACAAAACTGAGAGGTGCGCTGCGTTCCCTTCTCCGTGCTACGGACATCCATTAGAACTCTTTGACAGGAGAAGTGGTACGGCCACTTTTCGGTAGCTTTTCCGCTCGATTCTTTTCATCAACCTTCCTCACTCGCTCCTCCTTCTACTCACACAACCCTCCACCACACTCCTTTATGAGTTCTCTGAAGCTCAGCCGCAATCCACTGGGCCGGGTGCAATTTTTTTAGGTTTTTATACAGCAGAAAACCTGTACTCATGAGTGCTGGCTACAAGAATCCGACCAGAAGGAGACGACGATGACGACTCGACAAGCACGAGACGGTTACACCTGTTTTTGTTCGTGTAAAGCATGCTTGCCACTGTGTTTACTGTGTTTAAGGATGAGTGCTGTGTGGTGTTCCCTGGATGTCCGTGTCCTGGTGCGTTGCATTTACATCACTGCAGCGTTGGATGTTTCCTGTGCTGCTGCGTGCTGCATGGACCTATAAAACTGCCCAGGCAACATCACATTGTTACTCGTCGAGCTGCACCATGTCCACGATGATTAGCAGTGCGGTTTACAGTTGCTCTAACCGCACAAACAACAAGCTTGACGACGAAAGTTTTCGACGGGAGGGCTGCCATGTGGTGCCGAAAGTCAAACTGGGACAGTGTGGGAAGACAACAGAGAGTGTGCGACGGTGTGCGAACGACGGACAGTGTGAGAGCACAAGATGCAGAGCTCTATGGCTGAATAGTATTCGCTGTGAAGGCCTGGACGAATTGACGTTGTATTGCCGAGTTTGCTAGATGCACTGCTCCAACGTGTGAGCACGCTACACTGAGGTACACGTACGTTCAATGTGGGCACAGAAATTCTGCAAGGGCTTTAAATCTTGCATTTTTTGCAAAAAAGACATTTTTTTTCACGTAACTTTCCCTTTAATCAGTCGCCACGGAAGCAGCGGCTTTTCTTTGGATGCCCGTGAGTGGTGGACCTGCACAGTGACGGTAAGATAAATCAGCGTTCAGCTTACGCGAACGAGCATGACCGCAGGCGCGAAAAGCACGTGTAACATATCGGCAACTTGGCTACCGATCTAGTGAACAGTGACAAGGAAGTATGATGGGCTGGGAGTAGTATCGGTGACTGATTGCTTGCCCTATTATACCAACTTTACGGATAGCTAAAAAAAACACAGAAGCGCCACGTACAGCCTATATCTTCACAACGACGACGACGAACTTCATCCATGGTTGCTTGGCGAGAGCGCTGGTGACGTAAGTATGAGCCTCCGAGGATTTGTCGCTTTAATTTTTCCTGCGTCATGAAGCTCTCCCCGTGAACCAGAGAGCTTATGATGTCGGCCCGGTGCTCATGCATACACTAAGATAAGAGCCAAATCATTCGCGAAGTATAGACGTTGAATAGCTCCAAGGCGTTCTGTCACCACATTTTGCTGTTCATGTATACTTCTGGCGCACGGGGTCAGACAGTGACTTTGCGCAGTCACTGAGCTGTCTTCCGCTGCAATAACACGGCAGAGTGAAAACATAGGTTACATTCATTCCGTTATTAACACGTCACAACAACGTATTTCTGCGATCACTTATACGAGTCCATACAGCGCACAGCAGTAGAGAAATCTTGCAACGCCGCAGTATTGTAAATGCAACACACGAACACCAAAGTTCAGGGAAGACCACGCCACACCCATCACACACACGCAGCCAACACATGTAGTGGTATTGGTCATCAGCTGCGCGAAAACCTCACAAATGGCGCCCAGCCTGGCGCACCACAGCGCCACTTTGGTACTGTGTTCAGAAAAAAGAGAATGTACAAATTATCGCACAAATATCCATCGACGACAGCAGAATTGGTGGCTATCTTTGAAGCAGTTAAGCTTATCTGCGAGAATCATGAGCCACTAAAGTGGGTAATATGCATTGATAGGAAACCTGCTCTTCAGCTAATCAGAAATGCGAGATCACTTTACAAAAATGGTGAAACAGCACAATGTATTGCAGAAGCTGTGGAATATGCCTCATCGCAGGGTCACAACATCGTATTCCAATGGATGCCCAGTCAAATTGGAATAACGGGAAATTAAGAGGCTGACAGCCTCGCGAAGAAAGCATTGAAAGAAGAATGGGATTGCGCAATTCCTATGTCTGGGGCGGATATTCGACATTTTATAACGCAAGGAGCTAACCATTGTTCGATGGAGAAGTGGTTTGATAGCCCTAAACCAAAGGAAACAGTACTTTATGAAGTTGATTCACACAGAAAATTTTTCATAGCCACAGACCTCCCACGACACCTAGAGACATTAATCCACATACTTCGATTGGAAGTAGCGTACACAAACAGCTTCCTGCACAAGATACATCGATCCAACTCACCGGAAGGCCATTGTGGTCATGCAAAATAAAATGTTCGCCATATTCTTTTGGAGCACGTTAAATACGCGAATGAAAGAGTAAAATTAAAGTACAAATTAGCAAGTTTGGAAAGACGGCCCCTCACATTAGAGAAATTACTTGGACCATGGCGTGAGATGCATCTTCAGAAAAAGGCGAACATTTTCCTGACATACTTTTTAGCGGAGACCGGACAGTATAAGCGCATGTGATAGACAGCCAGGGATGGATATATATGAATCGTGTTAATGCATATACTTACAGTAGAAAAGGAAGGTGTGCGTTTAAACAGTTTATGACAGTGTGAACTGCTGTAAGCAAACTGTGTTTTGGCATGATGTTTGAACTGGTTTCAGTTTGCTATTATGTTGTTGTTTTTTAGTATTGTTAATTTTTGGGTACCGTATTGTATTATTCTTTTTTGCTGCAGAACTTCGTGATATGGAGTAGCCGAGGCAATATGCACCTCATCCTCTCCACAGCAAAACAGTTAGAACAGATCAGAACAGAACAGGTACTGCATTTCAGTGCATTATTCAATTAAAAGGCGCGTGTCCACCGTTGAGGTTTCAGAGTGCTGGAAAGAGAAACACCGGCCTTCACTATTTCCTTCATTCGTTGCTCTCTTCTTTCATACCGTTCATCGTTATTTTTTTAAGGTAAACATTTCGTCCAGTAAATGTCCGCTTATACTATACGCATAAAAGAAAAGCCCTCGACAACTTCCAAAGAACGTGAGATCCCATTCCCGCGGACAAAGGTAACACGGTGGTCGTTCTGGACACGCAAGAACGACCAGGAAGTATCTTCTTTCATGGACGGTGATGAATATGTGAAATTTAATAAGGACCCTGCAACAAACATCCATTTCAAGCTAAACAAAATATTGAACGAAGTGTTCAAGAAACACACTGAGTCACGAAGGCTCTACTCATCGTGCAGCAACGGATAAGACCCCGCCTTTTGCGGCCATCTTATAAAATTCACAAACAGCAGATACTTCTCCACCTGACTGCGGACACCCCTTCTCCCTTTCGATCGGTCGAAGAATACTCCCAAAAAGTCATACCACCTGTCTGGAGGGAAGATGACTCACGTTCGACATGCCAGGGATTTCATAAAGCGGGGAGATGAAGGAAAAGAAGGGACATCATTTCTGCGGCTCTTGTGAGCCCGCCCGCAAGCAGCACATCCAGCCTCGCACAGCCAGGCACCGCAATTATCCCCCTTTTCATGTTTTCCACACGTTTGTACCCACCTCTTCTTTTAGCTCGCCTCCCCGTTCTTGGCGCTTCGTAGTTTTAAACATTATACCTTAAAAATCATAAATTGTAAGCGCTAACGCGACAGGGAGAGACATTTCGACATTCATTCACCCTCAAAGAAAAAAGCCGCGCTGGCTGTGAAACGCCGGGTATGCAGTTTTTAAGAAGTGTCGTTACAGTCCACTTCAGTAATTAAACTTGACCAGATAGGTAACTCGGTCAACTTGAATGTTCATTTTTTTCTTTACGGGTTGTCTTTCATAGCTGTCTTACCGCTTTTAAGATGTCTGTTTTTTAAATCTCAGACGTCTGTGTTCGCGGTTGTGAGTGCAGGAGTAGACAGGAAATGTGCGCAACTTTCGTTGTTATTACCTTTTGCACTCTCTCACGCATAAATACCAAATGACTTTACTATGTTCGAAAATGTTACCCCGCATGCCTGAGACAGAATAATATAGCGTCAACCACAGACTATCACACTATTTCCATTCGAAATTTATCCATATCCTCGTTTTATTTCTTCCTTTCTCTCAACACACATTAACTGCATAATGTTAGGTTCTAAGGTCAGCATCTGCAGGACAAGCGGCATGGGTAACATCGCCGCTTCGGGGTGCTCCTGCATCGTCACTGAATCGTACAGTCGTCGCACATTGCTTTCCCAGGTGACTCTGAACATCTGAGATTTATCTATACTGTCAAACTTCGAAGGACCAACAACATAAAATTTCTTGCATTAAGCAATGCCACGTACCCTTTTACCAGAGAACAATGCCGGCAGGCGTACCTGACTTTCAACGTATGATCTCATAGACCAGGCGGGTAGTTGGGGGGGGGGAGGAAAATTAGGGAGCTGCCTTCCCCCGGTAATTTGAATTAAGAAGGGTGTTTTACTGAGGAAAAATGATACAAAATTTGTGCTTTTCAAGGTCTTCAACAAGTGCCCTTCCACTCCCCCTCCGCCCCATCCTACTGAAAAAAATTCATCCCTACGGGTCTGCTTTACAGGCACACAGGTCCCACCCAATATACGTTCCCGTGTACGCGCCGTTCGAGCGTCTTTATGGAAGTGCGTGCATCTACTGTTATCTCAGAGGCGTTGCATAAACGGCCGCGTCTTCCGGAGCAAGTCTGACCGTTATACACAGGCAACAGGCAACGGTCACAGCTGTTCGTGACTCGCGTGACCTTAGAGAATGCTCGCCTGTTTGAATCTTTAAGCGCAAAATAAACGCCCCACCGAAACAGAAAACAAATAAAGAGGGAACTAACGCCGAGAACATCCACGGTCGTGCTCTCAAGCGAAAACGACGCATTGTCGAGTCGTGCCGCAGAGGGGCAGAAGGAAGAATAAAAGGTCTTCGAGAAAGGACGGCCGCATAAAAATGACGGTAATGTGCGGCAGAAAAGAAAACAATCGCAGAACAAGCAAGGCGAGGGACCGTCGCGCCCCACAGCGGTGGCTATGCTGTGCACCAGGAGGCGACTCGCGTGCACGAGCACGCGCGCGACTGTGGCGACGCTTGCAGGTGCCGGAATGGAGATGAGGTGAAGAGGAAGGAGGGGGGGGGGGATGCCACTCGCATGGCGCGTGGCTCTTCGTCACCGGGCGGGGGCGGTTGGCGGCAAGAATGGGTGTCGTGCAGCTTGGCGTTCCTTTCACGCACTACATGCTGGGTCAGGCCCGGAGGAAGGGATCCGAGGAGCGCGGTGCGGTACCGGACTGGATGCACCAGCTTTTAGAGTGCCCAGCTTCATTTGCGAGCTCGAAAAGTTTCGGGTTTCAGCCAGCTAAACAACGCCGGCTAAACATGACTCAAGTACGTACATCGCGGAAGTAACGATCCCGGGCCCACTCGGGTTTCTACGCGTAGGCAGTCGTTTGCAATAAATCACCACTAGGCAGACTATGGGCTTGGCGGGAAGTGGTTGACTCGGACGCTTCCAAGGGCCAAGTTCAGCGGTTCAGGCGGCCGTATGTAGGCCAAGTCTGGCACAGCCACATTGTAGCACGCTATGCGAACAGGCGCATGAAGTTAATAAACGATCAGAGCTAGTCGTATCTCGGTGCCGTTTATCATGTACCGAAATGGCCAGCTCCACACCACCGAGAAAGATTACCCGACAAGATCGCTTAAAACTGACATACACTTCCTAGAGCAAAAAAAATTGTAGAAGCCCGTTGCAGGGCCGCCCCTTGGCACATAAAGGCACGGTGGGGGAGGGTGTGGCAAAGGTGTGCCGCGGGGGGAGCGCACCGCCCCTCTACGGTCACCCATCGTACCTCCGCCGGTCACCGAGGCGCACGTCGCCTGGCGAGTGCACGTGGCCCCCCTCCTCGAACTGTTGTCGGTTCGGACGGCTCACTGCGTCCGTCGCGACGAACGAGGCAAGGTGGTCGTCGGAAACCGGTCCCCTCCCAGAGAGTGCGCGCGATCACCGGCGAAGGAACGAGCGAAGCAGTGCGACCGAGAGAGGCTGCTCTGCCCGAACGGCAGTGCGCGAAAATACGTTGCCTCGGAGCGCGCAAACAGGCAGGTCTTCTTCCCGAGAGTGCAGCCCTCCCTGGTGGCCCGCTGGCCCAGCGCCGGTCCCCCGAAGTAACGGAAAAAGAAAAAAAAAACGAAGGAAGGAAGGAATGTCCGCCGAGGAGGCCTCCGCTGCCAGCGCGGAAGTCGCAAGGCCGGGATCATGATCATGCCGGCCACGCCGATTTCGTCCGCTGGTCTAGCGCGTGCGCACTGTCATCACCTGACACGCCGTCGCTCCTGGAAATGGTAGCCACTGAACGGGAATACCGGTCACAACAGGTGAGTGGCGACTTCGTCTTAGTACCTCGTCGGGCTTCTTCAAAGAGACGAGGTTGGTCACTTCTTCGTCGCGAATGTATCTCGTAGAGAGGTCGATCCTTCTTCGCGTTCTCAGGGCTTATAGTACATAAAACTCTGTAAGATGCAACTCTAGAAAGGTGAGGCAATTTTGTAGCTTGTAATGATATGCTGATTGATTAGGTCCACCGGTCGATCCCGAGGGCGGTCGGAAATCCAGACGACTACACCCCAACTCCTCCCTTTAATGCTTCAATGTATACACTCACGAAGAGGACATATCACGTTCTCTTAAGCTGACATCCCCTTTGCATAAATTGGCCACTTAAGGTTCAGTTCATGTTATGCGTCACTTCCTGTGTGAAAGTGGTATGATGCGCAAATTGGATCAAAGCAACAACTTTGAAATTGCAGTACGAGCTCACTTCCCATATGATTAGCAAAGCGCGATAGCTAGAATGTCAGCGTCGCCAGAGCATGGGTAAACTGTTCAGTTAAGATGTTATGAAAGTTCGAATTAAGCTTTTACATGAACAGAAAGGATGGCAACTTGCTGTGAACCAGCAGCTGACTACAAAAAACACGGGAGGCTGACACGCGTACGAAGGAACAGTAATACAGGCGATAGCTTTTCCCCCGCTTTGCTGGCGTCCAAAACTGTGCGAGCAGTATTGTGACGGCTGTTTTTACTGCTCGGAAGTATTTGTACTCTGGCTAAGCTCTCGGCCACGAGCAGTGTCGGTTACAGGGTCCTTCAGAAACGAAAAGGGGTGACGTGCATCAGCTTACGAGAGGACCGACCATATAAGTTTTCCTTTTGGGAGTCTACATGCAAAAACTACAGTTGGGGAAGGGGGGGGGGGGCTGTTAGGGCATTTACACCTCCTTCTGGATTCGCCCTTATTGACGAGTCCTTATATTAGCCAATTATCCGGAACAAATCGGTGAGCTCTGTCACTTCCACGGTTTCAAACTGCATTCGTACACCGTGACTTCATCTAAACCAGCCTGTGAAAGGTGACGTTTTATGAGGCCTTGAGTGATTTTATTTTAACAAATGATTACTACTAGTATTATATTGTTTAGTCAAGTAAATAGAAGTTGGAATCTAATGCTCACTTACGCAGCAAGCGATGCCCATGAACCCTTCATGGACAGCCTCACTTGGTTTAGAAAGGCGGCTCAGCAGCTTTTAGGGCACTCAGACAAGGCGTAGAAGCGTGGTTATTTATGAGTCTGTATTGCGACACATTCTTCTTCCTCTCTATCCCTCTACCTTTTAATCCTATCCTGTTATTCCCTTCTCTACCCCCATCCCTCGTGAGCTACTGTTGAGGTGTCCTCCCCCTGAGAGACAGTTACGGGGCTCACTTTTCTCTTCTTTTCATTTAAAATCCCCCCCCACCCACATTTTCTAGACATAAGCTAAGAAGTGCATGTGGTTCCTTTTTTTCAATTTTGCCTTAGGTCATTTTGAGTAGCGCAAATCTAAGAAAAAAATAAGTCATTGGCCACTATGGAGATAGTAAATATCCTAACAAAGAGCAACAAACGAAACGGGGGAGACCTACACTACGGATACGATATCAAGTATGTCTCCAGAAGTGCTGTGATAGTACTATTTACACGGTTCTGCAAGCTCATAGGCGTAAATCAATCCGACTGTGAATTGCTTGTTGCTCTCTTTCAGTTTTGCCCATGAAACGTGGTCATTTAAGCCATAGTTAGATGACACCCTTCACGTTTCACCCGGGTGCTGTAATCATAGTGCACCGAAGAGTTTCCAAATGGACGTGCACTCGTGGTAACGTGGTAACCTGGCTCGTTCTTTTTTAGGTTGTACTCTCATATCCGGAAACAAGAAATTGCTGGCAGGAGTAGAAATAATAATGAAAAGTAATATAAATCTCTCTATATTCAATGACATCAAAGCTCACTTCATGCCGTTACGACTTGTACGCCGCCCGAGGTGCACTGGTTGCAACGACCCTGCACACTAAACAGAATTTCTATTTCTGGACTGCTTAACACCCTTGCCCTTCTTTTCTGATCCTGTTCACCCTTTCCTAAACTATTCCCTTTTGATAGCTGCTACATTTTATTAAGGTCGAAGTGTAGTTTCTTTATAATTACAGAGATGCAATGATACATGGATATCCGGTGGTGGTTTTATTGTCTAAAAATATGGAATACGCCTATGCTTCGCCTTCGAGAGCAGATCGTGACAGCGTAATAGGGCCTCTTGTGCGTCACCTTCGAAGTGGTCCTTGGTGTAAGCCACAATCGTGCCGTAAGGAAACGACAGACCGTGAGCGTGACGTTGGTCGTTCCCAAGTATCATTGAAAGCCTACAGCAAGTAGAGACAGCGGTGGATCCAGCCATTCATTTTAGGGGGGAAAGGGTCGCCTGAAGTACTACCGGTAAAGAGAGGGTGGGGGGAATTCCTGACTTTTGCATGTAGAACACATTATCACAAGAACGCCATGAGAGGATACTGTCAGTGTGTTCATGATGGTGCCGCTCATTTGTTTTAATTGGTTTTCTAGTAGTAATAAATTAGAAATAAAACAACAAATTACGGGCTACCACACTCCAGACAGAGACAGTTTTGCTGCGCCAAGCCTTCATTCGTTGTGGGGCTTCGTGGCCGCTGCGAACAAGGGTTGCTGCTCCAGTGCATTCTAATGTAAGAAAGTAAACATAACACAAGTGCTTACATTATTCAGATTTCAGTGAACAAGCATGGCACCCTCCAGTTAAACACGGATTTACTAAATAGGTTGGGGTCCATTCCCCTTCTCTGTCTCTCTCTCTCCACGCAGTCACCAATATTTCGGTGGTCCTATAGGACATTGACATGGTCGTAATGACGAGCACACACCTGCACGTCAGAAGTTGATGTCCCGTTGGCTGCGCGGGACTTTATAGTTTGAACAGCGATATCTCTAATGAACTTTTCGGGGAGTATGGGGCTGTTGATCCCGCATTGTTAACATGCTTGTACGACAATTATGCGCTTGTCCAAGAATCGTCGGTGTGGAGCTGAAGAGACGACACGGCAGATTGGCGGTGCGCTATTGTTGCTTCCGCTCAGCCGTCTCTAGATTGTTTCGTGTCTCTGAGAAGCAATGACACACCTTACAGCGGGTCAAATGTGAGAAGCGCGACCACAAATTGACTTTGACGGAATCCGGGGAGAAGGCTGTTTCCCGAGTTCTGGAATATTCAGAACACGCCTGCAACAAACATGAACCTCCCGCTGGGAACAGTGCCACTCCGAAAAGGAAAAGCCAGAGCCTTCTTGAGAAGGAATGAAGGGGACAAAGCTTCACTTGATTCACACGAATAAGAAACTGCTTTTCTGAGTATTGGGTGTCGGTACAAGCGTGAGTGTTCGGACGAGGTTTCGAAACTGCGCACGTGCTGGTTGCAGAACAAATTATTTATTTTATAGAGTTTCTAGGTTAACACATATCAGTATCCATATTACTAACAGGGCAGCCTGCTCATACCAAGAAAGTTTACAGAATAATAGTGAATGGACCGAGAAAACCACAATCATTCCGCCACTTGGCCGTCTGGGCGTGTACGTCGTGTCATTTTGACAAATAGAACGAAGACAGCAATGGTAAAGCATAAAGGCAACAGCACCGCAGGCGACAAAGATTAGCTGGTTGGGAAGTGCTTACGCACATTTCCGTAAACATTTCACGGGACTTCCGGTGAGTTGCCTTTAAAATGTCAACTGCACGTTTCGTGATTGAAAGAATAAATCTCAATGCGTGAGGCAACATTACGTGGGGCCGAAAATGAGCAACAAGTACTGTAATATACCAGTGCGTAAGTCCCGCCACGGTGGTCTAGTGGCTAAGGTACTTGGCTGCTGACCCGCAGGTCGCGGGTTCGATTCCCGGCTGTGGCGGCTGCATTTCCGATGGAGGCGGAAATGTTGTAGGCCCGTGTGCTCAGATTTGGGTGCACGTTAAAGAACCCCAGGTGGTCAAAATTTCCGGAGCCCTCCACTACGGCGTCTCTCATAATCAAATAGTGGTTTTGGGACGTTAAACCCCACAAATCAATCAATCAAGCAGTGCGTAACATATCGCGTGGTTCCGTTTTTATCGCATTGCTTCAAGACCTTCGAAACTTCCCAGCACAAAATTCTTGACAATCTTTCTTTTGTCCAAGTGAAACAATGGGTGTCCATATTATAGTACAAGCACAACATGTCCAGAAAAACACAACTTGATGTGTTGTCTCATGAAAAAAAAAAGATATTGTGAGGCATAATGCTATTGGGGATTCAATAGGGTACCTTTCCCGTAGTTGCGTTAAAAGGGTTGAAAAATAGTACGTATATTCTAATTATTACACTGAACAGGCCGATGACGACAAACTACACATTATATTTGTCTGATTACCGGCGTGACTGGTAGTTTGAATACTGTAGCTAGCATATATGGGTCACGTTTCAAAGCCCCCCCCCCCCCCCCCGAAAAAAAATCATTTCAGTAGTGACGATACGAAATCAGTTCCAAACTTAACCCATGCTTACCTGCTTGCGTCGTAGTGACGGGTTAAGGGTAACAAAAGTGCCAGCTTCCACAGTGCTGTCAAGATAAGTCGCGACAGTACAGCGCAATTATTTTTACTATCTTGTCTCTGTCCCATGTCTTTGTAGGATTTTCAAAGGTTCTTAGTGTACGTATATAACTGTTTAAATGGGGAGAAGCAGTGATTGCGGATTACGTCAACCACGTGACACGATGTCGCGGATTAGCGAGTGGGCCATACCCACTCGTTAAAGCCGGACGTCGTTGCCACGCCCCTCGCCCGCGTATTTCTCACCCGTACAAATAGGCCATATAACACGAGGCTATGCATGTTCACACAATTCTTTATAATTCATGTTTTGTGTGAAGAACGTTCTTGCATTAAAGCCAACTAAGAGATGTTTGCAAAGGATATATACGCTCAGTATTTCGCAAAGCGAGTCCACCCTGTACAAAGGCTACATCGACCATAAATACCATCATCATCACTATCAGGGTCAATTCGGTCTGGCGCAGTGGCGTGTATGTTTACGGCTATAGGGTGCTCGACTGCAGATGCAGGTCACGGGTTCGATTCCGGTCGCGGCGGTCGCATTTCGCCTCCGTCGAAATGCTAGAAGCCCGTGCACTGTGCTATGTCAGTGCACGTTGAAGGGACGCCGAATCGGTTTTGCATTCGAGAATTTATTGCGAATTTGGTGTTTGCGACCTCTTACAACACGCATACGAAGATGTTTTTTTTTTCTTCGCGATTTTCGATTGAACAAGGGCGCTATAAGCGAGCAAACTTCGACCGCAGCACTTTCACTCGCGATCAGATCACCTTTCCCAAGTTTCCTCCGGATCAGAGGATGGCTTCAAAATTGGTAGTTGCCTGTTAAAAGAAAAAGACTTCAAACCTGCAAGTCACAGGGATTGACGATCTGTTGTGTGCTACTCATGAGCAACGTGGTTCCTTCTGTGTTTCAGCACCTGAGGGGGGCCCTCGCAGTCACCACGAGTTGCCTTTACAAAAAAAAAAAGGTCAGGCAAGGCTGTAAGATTGCTTGTGCGCCATAGCACCGCGTAGTTAGTTAGTGAGCATGGGCTTACTCTAGCACTGACCAGCTCACTGTGCTGCCTCGCTTCCGTGACGCTCACTTCGAATGTCTATGGAACGCGCGGATCGTGAGCCGTTACGTAGACACTGTTCATTGTAGTTTCGCTCGATCTGACCCAGTATGCCACGATCTCCATGCTGCAGTGACAGCTCGCGATCGTGCCTTCAAAGAATGTTTATCAGAGCCAGTCTTGATCGCCAACAAAAGTGACCGTGTATGACGGACGCTTTCTTTCGATACCTCCTCGGTTAATATTGCTCGATCAAAATCCAGAATCATCAATGCATTGATGCAACAAACACTCATACGATGGTGCAGACAGTAATTAAACGTTACCGTAACATTCGATCACTGCCGAATGCCACCACATTAAGTGAAATTGTAGACGAATCTGTTCGCGTAGTAGCACTTCATCTAAAAGGCTTTCTCGATTTCGATCATTGAATGTGTGACAGATTTGAAAACAGTGAATACTTCCGAATGCGCATATGGTGAGCAAACGTACCACTAGCGCCACAAGTGTTCATGCCCCTATAGCTTTCTTGTTCGGAAGCTAGGCCTGTACAACATTGTTATGCTGCATACAATCTGCACTGAGCTGAATGGGGCTGTCATCGCAGTAGTGCTGAGATTGGTGAACCAGGGAAATAATTGAAGCGGCTGAAACTGCACGTATCAAGATAAATGCGTTAGTAGGGCGTCTGTAACCCTCTCTGAAAAAGAGATTGCAATGATTTCTTATCTTTGAGATGAACACGTGCGCGGTGAGACAGAGTGGCGACACGGTGGTGGTGACGTTTGTGCGACATTTGTGATATTGTGGTAGACACGTGTTATTTGCCTGCCATGATGTATATGTGTTCGCAATTCAAGCAATTCAAAATAAAGATTAGTTGTAAGTCAGCGCTCTGTCCTGTCTCCTCCTTTCTTTCTTGCCGTTTTTGTGCTGGGTTTTGAAATGTCATTTATGCAGACGTGCTACATATCATTATATTGATATGAAGGTGATGGTATTTTTATCGCACTGCACAGAAACAAAAAAAATGTAGGACTGCGAAATAATATCTTAGCATTAATCTTCAGGTACGTAGTGTAGGCGGCGGCGAGACTCGCGATGGCGCCCGCGGCACATGTTGCTTGTTTTCGGCAAGATGAAGTTGTTTGCGTTGGTTTACGCACACTTTCGACTTGATTTTCGAGGTCACCACACAAAATTACGTATCATGACACCATAACGTCGTTTTCTTAATTTTTAAAATAAGTTTCAGTATCCCTAGAACACCAGACCACCGAAATTTTCGGAGCCCTCTACTACGGCGCGCAGATTTGGGTGCAGGTGGTTAAAATATGCTGAGTTCTCCATGACGGCGTCTCTCATAATCATATCAGGGTTCTGAAACGTTTTATAATAATAATTATTAATAATAATAATAATAATAATAATAATAATAATAATAATAATAATAATAATAATAATAATAATAATAATAATATAATAATTAATAATAATAATAATAATAATAATTATTATTATTATTATTATTATTATTATTATTATTATTATTATTATTATTATTATTATTAAAATTTCTACCATAAAGCTTTTAGTAGACCTTTTATGCTCCCCTATGGTCTAGTGGCTAAGGCACTCGGCTGCTGACCCGCAGGTTGCGGGATCGAATCCCGGTCGCTGTGGCCGCATTTTCGAAGGAGGCCAAATGCTTGAGGACCATGTGCTTACATTTGCGTGGACGTTAAGAAACACCAGATGGTCGAAATTTCCGAAGCCCTCTAATACGGCGTCTCTCATAATCATATGATGGTTTCGGTACGTTAAATCCCAACAATTATTAAACGGTGGAGATCAAAGCGCACTGTAAGCTAGCGCGGTGCATGTGCCAACGAGCGGCATTTATATTGTGTCTTGTGCGATGAGCGTTTAGGCACCTGAATCGCTTTTAGTTGCATTCCCAAGCACTTGCCGCAGATACACACAAGCGCGTCTGAAGATGCCATCGTCTATAGCTATCAAGAACGCTTAGAAAATATACAACTATTGTCGGATAGAACTTCAGCACTCCGGAAAGGCCCCGCCCTAATGACCAAAGTACGACAGCCAAAGGTGTAGCCAGGGAGGAGGGCGGGTGAGATTCAAACGTTCCCCGAAAGTTTTCAATTTCACTTCAATTATACACGCACACGTACCAACACAGCACAAATGTAAAAAAAAATATAGTTGACCCCCCCCCCCCCCCCCGAATCCCGCCCACCCCAAAAAAATCACAGCATATCCACGGAGTGAATGATGATGATTGGGGCGAAGCGTTCGTCCATCCGTCCATTCATCTGTCTGTCCTTCCGTCAACTATACGAAACTGTCAACTATACGATAACCACTGAAGCTATTTAGTGCTATTATTTCCAAGGAGATATTCACACAACGCCATCTATTGAGCGATCCATAAACTACAGGTGGCAACGTACTGCTGCTACTACTACTGCTAACGAGGAGGAAATGTCCAACACCCTTATGAACCTCGGCCTAAAAAAACAAAAAAAAAATCTCTGGCTACGTCCCTGGCGACATTCGAACGCCTAGGCAACTAGAGAAGTTATCTCACTCATGCACTCGATAACGTTCTCCAAAGATGTAATTGCTTTCCGGCTCATGAACACAATTCATTGGTGCACACGTTTTTTGCATTAGCCTTTGTGGACAGAATTCCGCGAAGTTGTAAAGTTGCATGCGACTATAGGCGCTATAAGTGTCTGCGCATCTTTTGCGCCATGCAATATCAGCGGGCTGCAGATCTTGTGACGGCAAGGCCCACTATAAGCAAATAAATAATTACGCAGTGATGGTGGCGCGAACACCAATATTCATGTGGGTTAAAGCAATTACACCCCGATTAACAAGCGACGTGATAATAAATATTTGAAACGCCAAACTAATACAGGCATGTGAATATGGAGTTATTACATATTTATAACATGCAAGTAACGTTCTAGGCACAGGATTTTAAGGGCCCCTCAGCAACCGCTGATGGATGAACGAGCGCTTTTTTCTCGCCCAGCGCCGGTCTCCCGTCTTTTCGACACAACTCGTGACGCCAGCTGTTGGTTAACGTGACGTCAGCATAAAATAAGTTTTTGATTGGTCGATAAGCGAGATTCAATAAACTGTCGCCTACTCTGTTGTGCTATGCAGTCGCACACCGGTTGGGCCTTGCCTAGCATGACCATTGCGCGTGATAAAGCGATGATCACTTTGTTTTCCGCATTTGTGACTGCACAGGTGGAGACAGGAGCATGTATTCGAGAAATGACAAATCCTGTCTGGCTCAATTCTTAGAGCTGACATTCCACGTGTTTCATGAAGAAATTAGGGGCGAGGAGAGAATAGCGCTTTTATAGGAAGGAGTGAAGGCGCGAAAGAAACCATGTCTCGCTTTTGAACTCGCTGTGGCTTAGGGGCCCTGACACCCAATTTTCGATTATAATCAGTGACACGCGAGTTGTGCATTCACAAATAAGGTAACGAAATTGTATCGGATTTGTCGAGGCACATAATTTATAATTTAATCTTTTATAAGCACGCGAACGGTATGAGAGTCGGGCAACAACTGGCACGCTCGCCAGCCGTGCACAGAAGAAGCAGCTACAGCTGCACCACCGTCTGCATTCTGGCGAATGATGTCGTTTTGCGGCCAGCCGCACGTGAAATTGAGATATTTTAGCTTTCTTTAGCTTGTCACCGAAATCGAACGACCTACAGGGGCTGGAACATTGGTAGACCATGGCACGACGCTTCCACTTCGGCATGCAGCACATGATACTGCACACGCCGTGGCGAAATGGCGGTCCCCTGTGGTGGACCTGGTTCATAGCAGTCAACTTCAAGGGCTTGTATTGCACTGAAATATTCGTTTACCGTTCACCTATCATATCTGCATAGGTGCAATAGACACTCTGCTTCTGGTTTTCAGTGAAAAGCAAACTGCTGAGTGATCTTGCCATGGCCCCTTGAACGTACTATAGTTGAATGTAGTAAGCTTTTGAATGTACTATAATTGACTTGTACTATAATTTGTGGGCTGAAATTGCGTCAACACAGCGTACATCTTGCTCTCGTTAATTGATTTTATCAATAAAAAGCAGCAGGAACGTTCCTGGTCTATGTGCCAAAATAACAACGATACTCGAGAGCGATGTGCCGACAGTATTCACGTGACGTCACAAAACCCGACTCCCATAGTGTTAACACATTTATTGACAGACAGCCTCAATGACGTCAGTGGGATTCACGTTAAAAAAACAGAGGCAGAGACTGATAACTGCAATCATTTATATTTATCTGGCTGTCTTTAATCTACGCATGATCGCTTCTGGAAATCGTTGAATTGAACACGCGACATGCTTCATTGATGTTTGTTTGATATGAGCTCTTGCATACAGTAAGACCGTTTTCCTCAAAAAATGCATCCCGGTGTTTTTCAGCGACGTGATGGAAATCCGATGGACAGCGCTAATCATCACCAGTGGCTGTCTGTGCATCAGCGGAGCCTTGGTCTCGGCGAACACTGCCAAGTACTACACCTCAGTCACTCCCTGTAAGTGTTAGTCGCCTTCTAGAACAACCTATCAATAAGTGGATTATTTGTCTTCGCTCAACGAGCTGCAACTTCATCGAACTTATACGCTTCTGTGTGGGCGTATTCACGTATGTCTGTCAGTGCTGGGTAGCCCCGTTTTGCTGTAAAATTTCGATGGGGAATTGTCTGGATAGTGTACACGAGACTTGTAAAACTAAGTGACCATAGTGTGTGGTATTTTGGATTTACGCTGTGTCTGTCTTATTATTAGTCATCTTGGCATTAGTGTACTGCGTAGTTGGTGAGCTAAGGACAGGTATCGTGTGCACTTTTATTGCCAAATCAATCGATAATAAATGTGCAGTCGATGCAATGAACCTGCATGTGGTCGCCTTATCGGCAGGCATTCTTTCTGCTAATGAAAGTGAACGGTACATTTTTTGCGTGTTTTTAAAGAAACGAATATTCAGAAATCACTGATCTTCCTTGCGCTCATTACTGCAGGGAAACAATGGACTATTGGAAGGAGGCCATGCGAAGGCGTGCAAGGCGAAACTGGACTTTGCATGTTCAACTGGGAATGCATCCGCCAGGAAGGCACCATGCTGTCCGCCTGCATGGACGGTTTTCTGCTTGGTGCCTGTTGCAAGCTTCCTGACGTAGCAAACGTCACAACTTCTATGTGGACCGAGCCGAGCGCGTACACGACCGAGGACTTGTCCAAGGTCAGCAGCGTCGTCACAGTCGACGCCAGCACACTGCCGTCTCCTTCTGACACGCACCCCGAAGCATCGCGACTCCCTCCCAGCACGACCACTACTGAGGCACCCACGACAGTCAGCGCTAGACCAACGACGCTGTTGTCGAGACCCAGGCCGACGACTCTGTGGCCCATGCTCACGTTACCCTCAACAGTGAAGCGGCCGGTGGTCGTGAGTCCAACGCAACAACCGCAAGCGACGACTCTGAGCAATCATCACAAGCCACCGAGCATTACTGCCCCGGCCGTGACCACATGGATGACAACGCGGCCAAACGTACTGTTCACGCCGACTAAACTGGCCTTGCGACCTTCGCCATTCGTTCCGACAACAATGTATGTGCAGCGACCCTCGCTACATACTGTACTCGCAAGCACGCCCATTGGGATGCTAAGCTCTCTCATAACGAGGCCTTTCTTGCGGCCAGTTACAATGGCCATGAAAACGCGCCCGACAGTCGCAACATTGAAGCCATTCAAGAAAACTACCGCTGTGAACACTCAGTCCGACGCAGCGACCACACCAATGCAAGGGGACCCATATACGACGAGCCAGACACCTTCACGACCTACGCCAACGAAAAAGTACGTAACTGTCTCAGAAACGCCTTTACAAACCGTGACGGCGCAGAAGTACGGTTCCCCTGTCACAACGTCATCACAGGCAACGCAGGCGGAAACTCATGCAGCTACCACGGAATCCTCCGCTTTCCAGACTGCTTCGACACACGAGTACGAGTCCCCTACTGCGATCATGCTGCATTCCACTACACCACAAAAGTATGGGTACTCATCAACTCACTATTCAACATCTCAGTCCCCGTTTCAAACAATGCCATATACCACAGGGGAATACACATCTCATGCTGTCAGCAGACTTCCGCCATCAACACTGAATGACCTTTCGGATCTCGACGCCGGAGTAAAGACCCAGGCGTATCCCACAACCCTGGGTATGCTCATGCCCACGGAAAGCGGAAACGTTCACACGACGCGTCATCCAGGGTTCGTTGATCTAACAGAGACAACTACGACACAACCACCCCCGACGAACGTGATGGAATACACGCTTGATTTTGACGTCGAAAACCGACCAACAGTGACAGAACAAGTTTATGGCGCTACGTCTGGCCAGACGTCATTTGGAGAGGTCACAGACGTCACCGTTTCTGACGTCGCGTCAGCAGTCGCCTCGGCTTCCACGGAACCGTTCTCTACGCCGCGACCGTCCACAACGACCACCAAGAAGCTGAAAACACGCTCTCCAACGACGACGCCCCAAACAAAGGCTCGACCTTCAACGATAGTGTCCAAGCCAAGCCACACCAAGCCTCGCCCGCCACCATCCCCAACAACAATTTCCAACGACATACAGCACATGACTTATCCTTCTAAGGCCACGCTTTGGCCATCGACGGTCTTCAAAATTCCGTTGCGTACAACGCTCGCCGCTAGGCCATCCCCAAACATGCTCTTTGTAGGAACCGCCACTCGGCCAATGTCAATTACTCAGGCCCACATAACGTCAACTACACCTCAGACGACGACCACGCTGCCTAAACGCACAAAGAAGCCAACGACAACGACTACAGCAATGAGAGAACCGATACCCGTAAAAACTACAATGGCGGTGTCAGCCGCGACCAAGCCGAAAAGCACGCCGAAGCCCATGAAGCCAGTCCTACCTATGCCGGCCCGTCCTGCGAAGCCTACAAAGGGACCGCTGCCCATTAAATCTCCGACAAAGAAGACTACACAGAAGCCTCCCTCTAAGATGCCGCCGTCCTCGAGCTCATCCACGCGTCCCTCAACAGTGAGCGTGACGACGACTGAGAACTTCGTAAACAGCACGGGTCCGCCGACGTCTACGAGCAGTAAGCAGTGGGACTACCGGAAACGTAAGATCGATGGGCTTGTCGTTAATGTGCATTTCTTCTGTTTTTTTTCTCCCCTTTTCTTCTTTTCTGATGC
Source organism: Rhipicephalus annulatus (assembly GCA_013436015.1). Lineage (NCBI taxonomy): Eukaryota > Metazoa > Arthropoda > Arachnida > Ixodida > Ixodidae > Rhipicephalus > Rhipicephalus annulatus. Next base: position 15,043 of record WOVY01011046.1, on the reverse strand, counting down.
TTTCAAGCAAAATTTTCTGCACGCGTAAGCTCACGTTTCCAAACAGCTTTCTTCGAGCCAAGTCCGCATCTGATTCAGGTGTGATAACACGCTCCTAGATATCGGTAAAAGAAAACTTTGCATTTTAGCCCCTCGAAGCAAGCCTACATTGGCCGGTAATATAACCTACGCCTTCGCACCTATCCGTGCAATTATAAAGCCACTAAACGACGTCGCTTTACGTCGACGTGTGTCTGTAAAGACAGCGAGAAAGACAGTTGCTCCAAATTCATAGCTGCGGTTCAGTGGCGAAGCCAGCGGGTGGCACGCCAAACCTCCCCCCTCCCCTTCCCGAAATTTTATTTCTGCACGGCATCCAGAGCGCAAAATTACCATGTGCCAGTGCCCCCCCCCCTCTCCTTAAAATTAAAGAGCCCCCCCCCCCCCCCCGAAAAAAATTCTTCCTATGCCCCCGCAATGGTTTATTATGCTTTATCTTCGGTAGTGCCTTTTCGACACAAGACATCGCAAGACAGACTGCAGGAAAAAGCACTGTATCCACCGTAACACGTTGGCTTTATGTAAGTACTCCGGTTCCCAGCTTGCACGTTCCGCCACTGTGCTCCAATATGGCTGTTTTGGTGCCGCGCAGCATGGGGCAGCCATATTTGACAGCAGTTGACCTGATTCACAGTGATAACGTCGCCGAAATGTTATTGACCTGTGTATGTGAATAGCGAAAGAACCTTCATGCGATACAATGTTAACTTTAGCACGACGTCACTAATTTCGCCTTCCAATACGTTTGTACCTCAACATGGTGGCTTCAATGACGTCAATGCGAGCCATCCATATAAGGTTGGCTTGTAGGGCCAGTTGGTGCATGTATGGTACTTCGTTTGCATGCCAGCAGCCGCATAATAATACTTCATGTTTAGCGATTATAACCTGTTTAGGACCTTGTATATACCCTAAATTTACGACGACTTGACATTTGGAACGTGGCAAGCTGGTGATTTTGAACCTCGCGAAAGTGATTTACTAGCACGAGAAAACTTTTTTTCCTCTATAGTGTCCTTTTAAGTAGGTTTACCTGCTGCTTGTGTGTTGTCCAATATTATGTCAGCGTGTCACGCAGTGCGGTGAAATGTTTACTTAGCGTATATTGCGCATGTTAGCATGTCTTGTAAGAGCGACACAATTATTTTTTCGTTTTGTGTTTTCGCAGCACACAGAATACTTGTGGCAAGTGTATTGTGTAGTGGGAGTAATACATGACAATTGAGTGCCCACACGCACGGACGACGATTAGATGATATGCATTGTAAACCATGGTTGTGCTGTCATCTTTATAAAATACTGCTTCTGTAAGGGAACAAACTAAAACGCGTATAGAGAGATTACAGAAGTTTTGCACATCCACAAGCTTGGAACAGACAAGTATATCAGCAGGCCATGTCTGTCCCGGACGAACTATCAGCTTCGATTCATTAACATTTTCATAGCTAGATATAGTTGCCTTCAAATAATTTCATGTGGTTACACGCTTGCATCACTTGATTCACCTGTGTGTCGTTCTCCCAGACCCAGTGGTTAGTCTAGCGCCCTTTTTTTTTTCTTAATCCAGTGACAAGCTATTCTAGTAATCCCTTACGATAAAGCCTCCTGCCAAAGAAATCCCGGCAAGATAACAGTCTAATCGATGACTATCTGATCGCCTAGCGTATCAGCGCTCGCACCCTTGGCGTCGTGCTGCTTTTCACCTTATCTTACAATTTTTCTTTTTGACCCATAAAGACTGCGGAGTCAGGCCGCTACATCCCCAGGGCCGGATCGTCGGCGGAAGGAACTCGTTCATCGGTGAATGGCCGTGGCAAGTACGTTTTGCACTACCCGCAAGTCTTCCTGCTTCCTTATTTACGACTAGACGTGCCGCAGGCGATGCTCATCTCGGGACGCTCAGAGGAGTGTCACGGCTCCTATATATATTGTATTTTGTTTTCACAGGTGCTCGTGAAGGAGGCAACATGGCTCGGCCTGTTCATAAAAAATAAGTGCGGCGGCGTGTTGATCAGCGACAGGTACGCCCTAACTGCGGCCCACTTGCCAGCCAGGGTAAGATTTTTTTTTCTCTTCACGTTCGAACGTAAGGCCGTTATCAATTTCGAATCTTCTCGATCGCACTACCTTGACAAAGGAGTATGTACTTAATCATGGACAAGATGTAAAACGACGGACTTCCATTCAAGATCATTACCCACGAAGCACGAGTCTCAAAACAAAAGCACCAACTTGATCCCTCAAATTTCTCGGCATAGAAAGCGTATTCATGTTGTAAGAACAGACAGATATTACTCCCACTTATAATAATTAGCACTTGAACTCTGCTATGTAGAATTTTTTTCGCTAACGAAATATTAGGTTCCCGATGCAACATGTAAAACGAAAAACACTGCGTCTTGTGGTTCAGTGTTTCCCAGTACAGTCGTCTTTTGTTAATGTGGACCCTGTTAATATGGAATACCGGCAGTATGGACGAAATTATGGCCTACCACTTTCACGCCATGCAACTCTATCTGTTACGTATAAACCCGCAGTCCTGACTATATACTGAAGACGAAACGGGTAAATACAGGCATTCCTGTTTCCTAAACAAGGGCATGGGTCAAATAAGTAAATAATTTTAAAACAAAAGCGAGAAGTTTAGCGCCTGTATGCAAAGTAACTTTCCGGGATAGTGCCAGATTGTGTCATCAGATTCCCTGCACGACGCACGTGCGCGCATCGAGCACATTCAGGAACTGGTGCGAAGAACAGTGACAGCGCGATAAAAAAAAAGCCTAAACGCTTTGCCCAGCATCATATTCCCTGTCACAACCACGTGTTGCGCTTTTTCCCTTACTGTAGAATTGAAGGCATCAGTACAAAAATATGTCTCGTTTTTCGCTTCAGTAAAACCATGTTCTTTTCGGTACCATCATTCTTTAAGGTTCGTGTTTTTAGCTTGATTTGGTATTACTCGCGTTATGATCACACCGAAGTAAAAGTGTTCAACAAACGCGACAGGAGTGTATAGTTAACCTATAGGCTATACAAAAATTATTTATGCCGTAAACACTGTATTTGTGTCGTACTTTGGGAACTAAATTATTTGTGGCATTACAATACACAGTTGTAAGAGTGTGGCATGTTTCTCATTATATTATTAATGTATGTACATGCATGGTGATCGTGTTAGCTGTCTCGTTACGCATACTCGACATTGACTTTAAAAACCAGAACGCTCGGGCAACGCTGCACGTAACGTCAACGCATTATAACAGCGAAATCGGCAATGACATGAACAAGCACGCAAATAAGTCTGCAATGAGAGCGCAACTCGCACTGCAAGTTGCTTCTCGAGAGCAAATTACTGTGTCAATTGGTCCGAAAGCCTCTTACCACTCGCGAATACCGTGTTACCGGAGACGTCGACGGCACGATGAATAATGAATGGTGGTTGGGCCCAATATTTCGGGCTCGCAGCCCTCTAGAGCATATACCAGTTACCAGCGAGCAGATAACTGGTAGTGACATCTGGTGGCGTTACCAGTAACAAAAAGTTTATGTGGAAGCTAACAACATTCTGGAAGCGCAAATGTACACAAGGAAATCAATACGTATCAACAACTGCAAGCTCCAAAAACAACTTCATTTGGTGACGAACTCAATATGGAAAGTTCTTGCGGCACTCGCCATTCTCTGCAAGTCCTCGCGCTGCCAAACTCGCGAGGACGCGAGATAAATATTTGACTATGGGGTTCGCATTTCGGAGATGCAAGAAGACCCGGTGGTAAAATTAATCTCAAGAGTCCGCCCCGCCGCGGTGGTCTAGTGGCCAAGGTACTCGGCTGCTGACCCGCATGTCGCGGGCTCGAATCCCGGCTGCGGCGGCTGCATTTCCGATGGAGGCGGAAATGTTGTAGGCCCGTGTGTTCAGATTCGGGTGCACGTTAAAGAACCCCAGGTGGTCGAAATTTCCGGAGCCCTCCACTACGGCGTCTCTCATAATCATATGGTGGTTTCGGGACGTTAAACCCCATATATCAATCAAATCTAAAGTCCCCTCTATGACGTGCTGCAGAACGTCCGTCATGAGAGGAAACAAAGGCCGCATTATGACAAAAAGGGACCAAATGTGTCGAGCCATGTCGTCAAGGTTTCACCGCATAGATTGAGCACGGACCGCTACAGCTTACGAACTGCGTTCTGCATGGACTGCTACTGTGCACGGACAACTACGGCATACGGACTGCGCTCTGCATGGACGCTGCTTTTCTGCACGGACAACAGTATGCGGACTGCTTTCAGCATGGAAGCTGCGTTGTGCACGGACAGTGTTGTGCTGGTTTTTTTTTTCTTTCGGAGTGTTGGAGACGAAGCGTTTTCGACACATTCTCAGAGGGGGCCTGCTGCGGCACAGGTTCCTGTCGTCGCTGCTGGTGATCCTGGGCGAGCACGACCTGTCCGGGGACATCGGCCGCTTCAAGCCGGTCTCCATTCCCGTGCGGCGCATGATCGTGCACCGCCGATACAACCCGGCCACCTTCGAGAACGACCTGGCCCTCCTCGAACTGGAGCGACCGGTCGAGTTCCAGCCGCACATCGTGCCCATCTGCCTGCCGGGGAGGAACGAGGACTTCACGGGGAGGACGTCCTACGTCACAGGATGGGGAAAGCTGTCGCATGGTAAGCTTAAGAAGGAAGGAAAATAGAGGGAAAAGAAAGGCAAGGAGGTTAACCAGCCTATAGGCAGCCGGTTTGCTACCCTGCGCATGGGAGAGGGATGGGGGAGATGAAAGAGAGCAGAGAGGGAAGATAGAAACAGCACATTCGGCAGCACATGCGCGCAAGCTTAAGAGGTTTCTAAATTGACCGGTATTTTGGTATACGTGAGGAAGTTTACAGGACACAGGGTAACCTAACGACAGTAACCATGTCTTGTGATGCATCAGGCAACACTATCCTTTCTACAAGCACACGAGCGTCGCCAACGGGCGCGCAAGCGCTCATGGGAAAGTTGGCACGCTGCATTCAGCTGCCGCGACAAGCGCGCGGAGGTCACGCATTAGCTTTCCGTTTGTGACGTATTAGCGCTTCTCAGATCGAGTGAATGGCAAGGCGCGATATGTTACTGCGTGATTCACTCATTAACTTTGGTGTTTAGCTGATACGGCCTGTCCGCTATTTTCACCTGGCCGCTGTTAAACCAGCCCAGCGGTTAAGAGGCTTCAGTTTTATAATTGTTATTATTATTATTATTATTATTATTTAGCGCGAATACGCCTTCAACATAAATGAAAAAAAAACAAAGCACAATCTGCACTCTAAAAAAGAGTGAGTAAAAAGGGTGTCTTTTTGTCCCACAACAATAATCATCTATATTGCGTTCCATCCTTGCGCTATCGCCCCGCGCCCGGTACATTCCGGTCACGATCGACATGCCCATTATCATGGTTACATTGCATTCTCGATAGGAAAGTGGTGAGCGCCGAGTTTTCAAGAAAGGAAGCGCACGCAAGCCTGATGACGATTATTGTTGTGGGACAAAAAGACGCCCTTTTTACTCAGTTTTTTTAGAGTGTGTGTATTTTTACTGCAATATATGGCCGTCATGACTGCGCAAGCCCGGAAAACCATCCACCGGCATGATTCTTCCGTCCTCCACCCCTGTATATTGTGATTAACTTGCCAGTATGATTTATTCAGTGAAAATAATGCAACATAAACGGATATTTAGCAGGTTGACTACGTTTGCTACCCTATCACCGTAACGTGCACCTGAATGAATGCGCGAAACAGAAAAAAGTGGAGTAACACAAGGAATCTAGGCACTCTCATGAACAGTTAGCCAAATCTTCAGGCATCCAGCACAAATGGCACCTTTTTTTGTGTATCTTTGCCATCCGACTTAAACAGGCCCTGAAACACAATTTCATGTAACCATGGAGTGAATTTGTGGGAAGAGCTCATTGGCTCACGAAGTCAACGCCGCAAACATTTTAAGAATTTGTCCAGTAAGCGTGGAGTTACAAAGGTTTGTCGCATGCTGCATGTCGCATGCCGTTAAACCCCAATTGCATTCTGTCTTCTCTCGTTCCGACGAAGGCGCTGGAAGTTAAGCAGAGAAGGATGGGTAAGCCACAGAAAAACGTCACGCGGGCCTCGTGACTTTGAGCACTTTTAACGCGATAGCATTAAAGTACTCTTGTCACAGAAAACTCGCCGCTGGCGTCGGCCCCGTTGGTTGTGAGCAAAAAATCGTCTGTGCGTCTGTGACTGAAAAATCAAGTTACCGAGATAGCCGCGGGAGGCTGCTACTTGTCCACGCGTGCATGCGCGATCACACTGACAAGGCCGCGCATCGAAGAAAAAAAAAGTGCTCAAGGGCACGAGGTGCGGTATTTTCTTTGCCATGCCACCCCTCCCTGCTTGGCGTCCAGCGCTTTCGTTGGGACGAAAGGAGAAATAATGAAATGGCAGCATGCGACAAACTTTTGTAACTTCACTCGCATTGGACGGATTCTTAAAATTTTTGCGGCGTTGAATTCGGGGGCTAATAAGGTCTTCTTGTAAATTCATTGTATGAGTACTTTAAAAAAGTGTTTCAGGGCCCCTTTAACGCAAAGCGAGCCCATTCAGTGATAATATCGGGCGCTGATCCAGTCCACTGTGCGCGTGTTTTTGTGCGTGCGTGCGTATGTCACAAATTATATGAATAAGCATGCACTTAGCGGTTAAAGGGCGCACTAGGGGCCCGATTTCGCTATCGCGTTCAACTCTTAAAGGCAAAGCTTAAGGGTCCACCTTTTCTTTCTTTTTTTTTCTTCGAATGCGCGACTTTCTCGGTGTGCGTGCGTGCACGCATAAGTAGCGGCCTCCCGCGGCGATCTTTGTAAGGAGTGAACGCGCCATGTTCAAATCAAGTAATGGCTGATAGATGGGCTTGGCACGTGTGACTTTTGGGTATATTTCGTGATGAAAAGAAAAAAAATTTTCAGGTGACTGATAATTTATGTGAATTCTAGGTCACGTGCTGCGCTATAAGTATTGGCTCGCGTGTTGTCTGGAGCCCCTACTACCAATCGGTAGCATTTTCTGACCAAGCTCAAAAAGTGTTGCAGGGCCCTTTTAAGATCTAAAAAGGGTGAGCACAAGTGCATGCCCTCGAAGCACATGCCAGGACAATTTTTTTGCAACTTCGTTTTATCATATCTGGGGCTGACAGACAAAAAAATGGTCGCGGCACAGGAAGGTTGAAGTTCTGGCCGGCTGTACTTTTTTCTCCACTTCTGCGAAGTCCGTCCGCATGTTTCACACATGAACAGTCACTAACTCTCTTATTTAAACTTCGTCATCACTGATGTTGTCAGTGTGGAAGTGCGCGTTTGTATACGTAGGTAGCAGACCGGCCTTGCGTCTGTCGCTATTGTATTTTCCACTAAAATTATAAGGCTTTAATTACCTGCTAAGTCACCTGTTTTTGACCTCCAAGTTCATTGTCATCTCGTATTTAGGCTACTCAACACTTTTTGCTTTCATTCTCGTAGAATCTTAGCGCTTTTGAAAGATGAACCTCTTCTCCAAAACCATCTGTCTATTCGAAAATGGCTTACTTCAGTGCTATGGCTTAAATCTAATGCCAGCTGGCCATTTTTGGGTAGACTTTGGTTGGGGTGACGTTAAACCCTGCAATTCCACCATCCTGGTTACACCACCGAACAATGTGTGTTCCGTTTTTTTTTTGTGTAGTTTGAATTCCAACTCTCTTAAGCAAATGAGCTTAAAATATAGAGCTCACAACTGTATTATGCATTATCTATCGAACGCGTGATGTGCCACTTTCGTTTTCGCTTCTGGTTGCCGTACACATTTCGGTAAATCTTCCTTTTCTTAACGTCTCTTTATTTATTTAGTTATTTTTTATTGATTCTTTGCGATTTCACAGTGAAGCCTATTACTATTAGTTGCTGTTTACAGGCGCCATCTGTCACAAAAGTAATGATCGGTTGTATTGTCAATGAGAAGAACATTCATGGTCGACACTCGCGAAGATAATAAACGTTATTGCAACAGCAGTGCCCTGCACCTGCCTTAGCCCGCCCCTCGCTTTTGATTATTATTTTTATATGTGGGGTTTAACGTCCCAAAACCAACATATGATTATGAGAGACGCTCGCTTTTGATCTTCTCGATCACAATCATTGTTACAGTCGAGCAGCAAATATTGCTATACTTCTCGCCACACCACTCTACACATCAAATCAAAATGAGAGACAAAGCGAAGCTTGCGATTGAACGCTGACAAATTACCAGAAGCATTTGACGAACCTTGTCTTAAAATCGCAACTTTCATGGCGCATCTAAGCTCTAAAGAAAATACCTGAGCGTACCGTGAATAAGCCGGACTATCGTCTTGTCTCTCTAGTGCATACATAATAAATGAAATATTCAGTTTTCAGTAGAACAACCAATAATCGCCTTTCTTCGTGCCGCCCTATACACGTCACAGGTGGGTCGGTGCCGAACGTGCTGCAGTACGTGCAGGTGCCGATATTGAGCAACGAGAAGTGCCAGAAGATGTTCCTGCTGGCAGGACACATTAAATCCATCAGGGAGAACTTCGTCTGCGCTGGCTACGACGGCGGCAACCGAGACTCCTGCGAGGTATACGCTAATGAAATGAACAGCCAGATGTCTCACTTTTTTTTTCGCTGCAAATTAAAATGATTTAACTAGCGATGTGTAACGTGGATAAAAGCTAAATGTAGTAAACTATAGTCAGCTTGGTTCTCCAGGATTGCACTTGATTACAGAATAAGTTGAGGAAGAATATTTTGGAAAAAAATCTTTATATAGAATAAATCCTACGTATGTTTTTTACGGGAAGTGGACCATAGCGCAGTCAGTAGTGCCTGACGCCATGAGTGATGTATCGTTGCTGTCGTTCTTTATGTGATACAAGGTTACATGGACTGCTCGTGCATGTGTGTGTTTTTGAGCGTGTATGTATGAGTACGTGCATGTATTGTGGATTAATACAATGAAGAAACATGTAAACAGAGGTAAAAATAGGTGTAGCAGTAAAACTCTCAAGAGCGTAATAACAATCATTATCAACAAAATGATCAGTGTGTTATAATCGAGCAGTTCAGCCACACATGGAACACTTACTCAAGCTGTGCGCTTGTTCTGCCTGAACAAGCCCAACGGAACGCCAGACACATCATTGTCGTTAATGATTTTTTTTGCTGATTGTGTTGCTTCATAATACTGGAGCTTGCCAGTATCCAGCTAAAAACTAAAGACCCATCGATGTAAGATGCGTGTGTTGAGATAGCACTCACGTTCTGTGTACCGTGAAGCTTTGCTGATAATTTTCGTTTGGATATCGTTGCAGCGACGAAAACAGTGAACTGACACTGAAGCCCATCGTTCACGTAACGAAATGGCACAACAGCAACCATTTTTTCTCACGATGCCATGGTTAATATCACGTTCCCCCCAATGAAAATGTAGTCAAACGCCTTTTGACTTCGGATGATTAGGTTCTGGCGATTTCGTTTGCCCCATCACCTACCAAAACCTAATCTCAACGGCAGAGGGCAGCGCATGGAGATGAAATGGGCGGGTTGCTTTGAATGTCAATGACGTGTAAAATGAGTGAGTGTAACGTTTGTACAATCATGCTTCGCAGGGTGATTCGGGTGGTCCGCTGACACTACTTCGGGACGACGGTCGCTGGGTGTTGGTGGGCACCGTGTCGCACGGGATTCGTTGCGCCGAGCCCAACATGCCGGGCGTCTACATGCGCACCTCCGCGTACCGCGCCTGGATAGACAGCGTCACCGGACAAAAGTCCTGACAAGCTCGGATCCTTCGTTGGACCCTTCCGCTACGTTAGCAGGAAGCATTGTGTGAACGCCTCCCCCCTTCGTATTGAACTGTGACAGATTTTCTGCGTCACCGCTTTCCGATCACTATCACAGTGAGGAAGTCTGCGCGGACGGTGGTGGCTTTACCGAAGACTAGCAGGATTTGCAGCGACTACTTTCGACAATCATCCCGTTCAAAGAACACCCATAGACATCTCGGAAACTTCGTCGTCACGGCTGCTCGTAACAAGTGGCTTCTCCGTCGATTCTAGGCAAAGCCTTCTTGACAGTTCTTTTAGTTCAGAAACACCTTTGCTCAAAGCGGTTATGAGTGAAATCAATGAAAGCAAAAGACGTTAAGAGTTAGTGGCCGTGATTCATGTATAGAAAGGAAGGGTCGCGAACGAACAATCTGTGAAGACCCTTGTATGACAGCCGGACTTGTCTGTTTGTGCGCGAGTTGTGTGTGGCCTGCTTAGCATGCGTTGAGGAGTAGGAAAGAACAAAAACAAAATATGCCTTCTTTGTACCGGGGTTAGAAAATTTTATTTTTGTGGTCACGGACCAACTGAAACTAGACAGTTTTTTATTTGTTGGACTTTAGTATTTATTTTCATTCAGGACAATCTGATGTGGGATCGATATTAGAACAATAAAGGCGTAAAATCATGGTCTATTTTATCAGTTTTTGAAATTGTTGAATGGCATGCACTCGGCTGCTGACCCGCAGATTGCGGGATCGAATTCCGGCTGCGGCGGCCGCGTTTTCGATGGAGGCGAAAGTGATTCAAGCCGATGTTCTTAAATTCAGGTGTGCGTTAAATAAGCGCAGGTGGTCGAAAATTCTGGAGCCCTCCACTACGGCGTCTCTCATAATCATACGGTGCTTTTGAGATGTTGAACCCCAGCATTAAAAAAAGTACTCGTAGTTATGACCTATTGTAAGAGCTCAGCGTGCCGTGTGACTATGACAGAAGCGAAATACTTTTGGTGCGCCAATCAGATAAATGTCGGCACTTGCCTGTCCTAAGCTAAACACATGCAGACATAATTGCGCCGTACTTGCAACGTATATGGAAAAGCACAACAAATTTAAAATAATCATGCGATTTGTTTCTCTGGATAGATGGATGAATGAAAAACTTTATTGGGGTCCTGAAGGATTCCACTTCCGTTTTATAGGGGTAAGATCGCGGGCTACAACACCAACTTGATCCATGGGACACCTTTTTCTGGGCATTTCATGCAACAGAGGCACGTTGAATATTTCTGAGAATGATGTCGATCAGATTGTATGTGGTCTGTCAAGGCGTATGTGGTTTGTTTTGTAGGAAGTTATTGGCTTGTGATGTGCTGCAGTCTGTGACATGTTCTTGTCTCCTTCTATGTGCTTCTTTCTTGCCCTTAATTTGTTTTTAAATCGTCCAAAGAACAACCTCCTGCAGGATAACTCTATCAATGGCTGATAAAAGCAGCGCTCGCTATACTCGCTGTGTGAATTAGTGTAAACAAAGTTTCGATGAGACTAAGGAAAAAAAAAGCCACATCATAAGTGCGCAGTGGTTCGCCACGTCACGCAATCCACCTGCAATCAGTCCTGACTGCGTATATAAGAGGGGATAGATATAAAGTTTTATGGTTTTGTTCCAGCCAAGCACTGCGAAGCACGTGAAGACCGCCTTCACCGACAAATTTTGTATTCTTGGGGACGAAGTAATGTCGTGACCCCTGCCAGCAGCCCGATTACTTGCAATTCAAGAACGAACTTCTTTGGTGACTGAAGTAAGGGACCATGCTTGCAGTATAGACTGCAAAGCAGTCGCGCTATGTCGTGGTATGCTTAACACAATTATTCCACTATTTTTGTCCTACAAGACATCCAGTTGCAAGGTTTAATTGCGTCGAGTCATGGTTACACGTACGTTTGTAAGACGTGGATGACTTGCACAAACCTCCCTAATGCGCTACGGAGGTTTGATCTGGAGGTGTCGCGTACAGCATTTAATCTGACAACTAGTCGAAGGCACAGGGTACAGATAACGGTTGCCTTTTTACTATTGGCTGGCAAGAAATGATTGCGAGTGAAACTTCAAAATTAAGCATGTGTGCGTAGGGATCGACACCATAGGAAACGGGAGGCACAGCTGAAGAGGACAAACGTTTGAAAGGGTTTAATAAAGAAACCAGTGGTCCAAGATGTGTGACGAAGCGATAACTGCGAGCTTATTCGGTGTTAAAACATTCTGCTGCAAAGATTCTCTGAATAATTACTGTAATATGGAAGGTACAGTATATAGAACTCACTTCGGCTGATTTCGCTTTCTCACTCGGCCTTCCCATCCTTCTCCACCACCAAGATGGTACACACCAGAACACAGTGTGGCCTGTGCGTGCCGTGTTTGTCGCAAGCGCGGCGATTCAGCATCGTGGACTACTTGCCATGCTAGCAGACCACTGTTGGTAACTAGATACTTTACAAGTTAGTCTAGCAAATAAACACAAAATGTTACCTGCCTAGGTGCGTTACCTCAAAAAAAAAAGGGAAACGCGTTACCAGAAAAAAATAACGGACGTTACCTCTGCCGTTGATCCACAATTTTGTTTTTTAGTCAATGTGTCTTTGCTGCAGAAGATGAACTTTTTAAACCTCAAATTTGTTTTCACACAAAACTACTAATCCAAGATGCTCATATAACGACAATTATTAAAACAAAAATATACACTAACCTTATCAATGCCGTAAAGTTGCATGTGATGGCGGCCCCGCCGTGGTGGTCTAGTGGCTAAGGTACTCGGCCTGCCTGACCCGCAGGTCGTGGGCTCGAATCCCGGCTGCGGGCGGCTGCATTTCCTATGGACGCGGAAATATTGTAGACCCGTGTGCTCAGATTTGGGTGCCACGTTAAAGAACCACAGGTGGTCGAAATTCCCGGAGCCCTTCACTACGGCGTCTCTCATAATCATATGGTGGTTTTGGGACGTTAAACCCCACATATCAATCAATCAATTGCATGTGATGGCTTCTAAGTCAGTGCCACAGGGTGAAGCCAAATATTTTCTCAGTGGCACATTATACCAAATATTTAAATTTTATCATCCCCGATATCTACAAAGCAAGGCATTCCGGACTCTCGATTAACTTACAGTGATCCGCCTTTTCTGTTCTGAACGGCACATGCAGTGGATCACGTCGAAATCAGAACTGGTAGTCTTTGGCCTCCGGAATAGCCTACCGTGTCTCAGCAGGCAATCACGCAGACCTGCATCGGCACTTTCGGCGAAGAAAAAAATGAACCGAGAAGCCCCACGAGAACATAGCCTCAGCCGGAAAGCTGGGAGTACCAGCAGCAGAGGTGAACGGAGCGAGTCCTCGAAAGGCACCAACCACCCACCAGGAAGAGAACCAATGGCGTTCGCGGCCGTGAACATTAGCGTGCAAAAATCAGAAGCCATGTTTCCGCTCGTGGTACGAAATTGTGTTTCGAAAGAGTGTGATGTTTTTTTTTAATGGCATGCGCCCTGTAGCAATACATTCTGTTCAGAATACTGAAATTGGTTGCTTAAAACTTGCAACTGTGGTTCCATGTAGGTACTGTATGCATCAGCTTGCGACAAATGAGATGGTGCAGGCCTTCTATTGAAAGTTCATAGTTCGCATAAGACAGGCCGCTGTAAAAGAAGACAGCTTAAAATCGATTTCGCACAGATTTTCTTGAATATCAATTTAATTATAATTTCTAGTAGAATTCATCAGGGCATAGTTCGCGATGTCTTCTTTTGTTGCTGTTGTCTAAGATCATTAAGTATGGAGGCCATACACAGAGGCTATCATCGTGATCGCCAGCCCGATTTAAGACGAATGCATTGGATATCTTTCAGCGACATATGGTAGGTGAATGAAGTGGTATGAAAACCCGCGCGAACACGTGACTAAGGATGTCATGCTGTGACTTCACAGTGACGTCATCGCTTGGCACCCTCGCTTAGTAAAGTGCGAGGGTCTCGTTCTGGCAGACTTCGTGCTTCAGGTTGTATACGAGGAATTATCGGTCAGCTGCCGGCTAGTCGTATTATCACGTGCTAAATGACGCTAATAGGCAAAAAATGACTGTCCAACGCTCGCGGCAATGGCAACGAGCGGTGCTGATTGAAGCTCCCTCGTTTATTATTGTGTAAAACACGGAAAAACTAGCGCTTAAGTATACACTTCTTTCTTAATTCATTAACGAGGGTCTCGTACTGGCAGACTTAGCACTTTTAGGTTGTATACGAGGGACTATTGGTCAGCTGCCCGCTTGTAATAAGTTCGAGTGCAGCGTGACGCCAAACAGGCTCAAAAAGAGTGTGCCACTCATCGCCATGCCTGCTGGTGGCGCTGACTGACACTCCCACGTTTAAAATTCACATAGAAAGCCAAAACGTTGCTGGGGGATGCCGCCATGGTAGCTCAGTTGGTAGAGCATTAAGCGCATTATTTGAAGGTCGCAGGTTTGGCTAATGCGCACGGCAAGTTATCTTTTCATCCACTTTTCTTCACAATTACCTTGTAAATACTTCCAATATTATTCACTATACTTTCATTGGCATAATTGTCGATCAGTTTTCAATATTTTTGTTTTTTTTAACAAAGAAAAAGTAGTCCTTAAGTTTACTCTTCTTTCAATGGAGTGCTTGTGGCAGTGCGTTTGATTCGGCTTCCCAAGCTCCAGGCCAAGTGACCACCGGAGCCAGAATGTTTGACCATTCTTGGAAAACATGTCTCTTCCTGAGAAGTTCGCTTCGGTGCTGAAGAAAAGACCGAAGTTCAGCCTTGCTCCCAATGTCTCTGTCAACGAACTGCTTGCTCCGAACAGAGTTTTTCCGGAAGGCTAACGAAGAAAATTGCGAGTGGCGTTTACTTGTGGGTGAAGACTCGCTTTTGGGGAATCGTTGCAATGGCCGTCACAAGGTGACCATGGCGGGAGTGTTTCGTTTTTTCATGGAGCATTGACTTTCCTTTTTTTTCAGACTGACAAAGAACGCGTATTAGTTGTCAGGTCGTCTTCCAGTTTCCGGGACAAAGCCAGTGCTGTTATTATGAAGAACTCTCTGTAAACCTACAGCTGTCAAGCGTCAAAGGTAAAAGTCGGGCTGTTAAATCGTGCAAAAAA
>WOVY01011045.1:882500-891856 GCA_013436015.1 Rhipicephalus annulatus | reverse complement strand
CATATGTTGAAGAGTTGCAGATTTTTAATACCCAGTTGTTTACACTTGCGACTATGCCAACTGGAACATGCGTATTAGCAACATTAATTGAAGCGCTGATGCTCGCGAGGATGCTGGCCGTGGACACTGCTGCATAAATGAGCACGTATTGGAATCACGGGGGCCTTGCACTCCCTTACGTTCTGCTGCTAACACTTTTCCCGTTCACTCATTTACACCAATGTAAGAAGTCTCATACCTAAACGAGACCAATTACTACACAAATAGAAACTACAGAATGTGATTTCGTCGTACTAACCGAAACTTGGTTGAATGAGTCAATTTCTGATGCTGAATTGGCACTCCATTTCCCTGGTTTTGATGTCTTTTGTTGCGACCGCATCGGTAGGTGGGGAGGTGGGGTGCTGACAGCGGCTCACAGCAGGTTGTTGTGCAATGTTATAAAAATTTCCAGCAACTTAGAAGTACTGTTTGTATACTGCAAAGCACTCTATCCCTCGCCATTATGAGTGTGTGCTACCGCCCACCTGCCGCAGACCGGTCGTTTGTTGCTGAATATCATGATGTTTTCAATTCACTTTGTGGCTCTTATTCCAATGTCCTACTTATACTACTTGGAGACTTCAACTTTCCCGGAATAACCTGGTCTGATTTGTCATTAACTTTGTCCAAATGTAGCGCGGAAAGTTATTTCGTTCATTCCTGCCTAACATTCGGACTTTCACAACTCATTTACACGCCTACGAGAGAAACTGCTCAGTCATCAAGTATCCTCGACCTTTTGCTAACATCGCACCCAGAAACTGTTTTATCCGTCTCGTACCTAGCTGGGCTAAGTGACCACGCTATAATGAATGCTACACTGCAAATTCACTCTCCAAGATCGAAAAGCGTGAAAAAACTAACACTTTACGATAAAGTCAACTACGTGGCCATTAACGAGGAACTGGCCGCATTCTACAGCTGGTTTTGTGAAGACTTTTCAGAACGCCCAGTCGAAACAAACTGGTGTCTTTTCAAAAACAAATTGCGCAATCTCATTTGTTCTTACATCCCCACCGTAATGGTAACAGAGTGACCACAGACAACATGGTTTAGTGTCGCACTAAAGCGCTTAAAAACAAAAAGAAGCGGCATTACCGGTCTGCTAAGTTATCAAACACAGCGCAAGCGTGAGAAAAGTACCGCGTCACTGAAAAACTGTTCGATTCACTTGCCATGAAAACCAAACGCAACTTCTTTGCTTGAACGTTGCCGAACATGCTAAACACTAACCCCAAGCAGTTCTAGAAATTTATCAACCCAAGCGCATCTAAAATGTTATCACTCTGTGACGAAAATGATCAACCCATTCCACTACATGATACCGCACCCGTGTTGAACAACGTTTTTTGCTCGGTATTCACCGAAGAGCCTGATAGCGAATTGCCCTACTTGTCCCCGATTGAATACCCCGTAATGCAGGAAATCACCTTTGAGGCTGCTGGTATCGCTGCCTTAATCGACAGCCTAAAGATGACATCATCAGCTGGCATAGACGGCATCAACACCAAAATACTAAAAAGTACAAAGCAAATCACCAGTGTCATTCTCTCTCGCATATTTCAGAAATCACTTTCCACTGGTACCCTACCACAAGACTGGAAGGTGGGAAAGGTCATCCCAGTGCCCAAAAAAGGTAACCCAGCGTCACCGAGAAACTATCGTCCCGTCTCACTAACGAGTGTATGCTCCAAAATAATGGAGCACATTCTTCATTCACATATTGCGAAGTTTCTTAGCTTGGTTAATTCCTTTCATTCCAGTCAGCATGGCTTCCAGAAGGGCCTTTTTTGCAACACTGAACTGGCTCTCTTCATTAATGACATCATTTCTAGACTTGATACTAACACTCCCGTTGACGCGCTATTTTTGGACTTTGAAAAAGCTTTTGATAAAGTACCCCATAACCGCCTATTCCTAAAGCTGTCTCGCCTAAAGCTTCATCATCTTGTTTTTCACTCAGTACGTGATTTTCTGTGCAACTGTCAGCAATATGTCTACGTTAACCAACGCTCCTCTTCTCTCACACCTGTTACATCCTGGGTTTTCTCAGGGAACGGTCCTCAAACCCCCGCTTTTTCTCATATACAATAACGATCTTCCAACTAACATTTCTTCTGGGATACGATTGTTTGCAGACGACGACTGCGTGCTATACCGCCCTATTAAGAATAATAACGATGTTTTATTCCTACAATCTGACCTCAGTCAAATTGAAGAATGGTGCCGCAAGTGGCTCATGTCATTAAACGCATCAAAATCCTCCCTTCTCACTTTTCATCGAAAGAAGTCATACCCGGCTCGCGATTCTATAAGTGGCTCTTTAATATCCTCTGTTACCCCAGGTGGTCTAAATTTCCGGAGCCCTCCACTACGGCGTCTCTCATAATCATATAGTGGTTTTGGGACGTTAAACCCCACATATCAATCAATATCCTCTGTTAACACCTACAAGTACTTAGGAATTAACCTCACTTCTGACCTATCATGGCACACCCACATAACCAGCATAACAAATTCTGCTAATCGCGTTCTTGGTTTCCTGCGGCATAATATCCGATTAGCACCCTCCTCAGTCAAACTTCTAACGTACTGCTGCTTAGTAAGGCCAAGCTCGAATATGCATGCGCCCTGTGGAACCCAAACCAACATAATCACATTACCATGCTTGAATCAGTACAGAATCGTGTCGTACGTTTCATTTTTTCTGACTATTTCTACAACTCTAGCTCATCGAAACGCAAATCCCAAGCCAACCGTCCCAGCCCTGTATCACGCCGTCGAGTCGCCCGCCTTTCTCTCTTCATTAGTTATTTCACAAGTCACCCCAAACCGATCTCATTGCTCCCGCACACCGCCACTCAAGCCGAACCAACCACGAAAAGACCGTATACCCCCCTCAAGCCCACACTGTCTCCCAAGCCTCCTCTTTCTTCAACCAAGCATCAAGGAACGGGAATGACCTTCCCACCAAGGCAGTGCTTCATTCCAACCAAGCCATCTTCAAACGCATCATATAAAAGCTGTTTTTGTAGATATGCCCACCTCTCATGTAAACCCTCTTCCTTTAGGGGCCTTTGAGGTATCATAAATAAATAAAAAAATAAATAAATAAATAAGCTTTAGCGCATGGCAACTTGACGTTAACCGGACGTGACGGCTGTATCAAAGGAGTACATATGTAATGTTTATAAAAATGCGTAGGCAGCACTGCAACCACTATTGACGTTTCATGAAAGTTAGCATCTATCTGAAAAGTAGTTCCGAGACCTGACGTAGCTCTGTGCTAAAATGCTTCATTGCCACGCAGAATGCTTGCGTTAGATTCCAGCTGGGACCCTGACATTTATTCTTTGCATTTCGTCGGGTCGACGCTACCAATGTCGGGTATTTCTTAACGCTCGCGCGTTAAAGTTGCCCATGTGTATTCTTGTCGTTCCTGGGTTGATACTCAGTGTCAATCACCTGTGGCACACACCCGCATACCAGCGGCACCTACCCGCCCGCCGTTATGTGCCACTTACTGGCGGGAAGTGTTTGACGACGTACGCGACGGGATCGTGACATAATGCATGTTTTTACCAGCGCGTCATATTCGTCAAACCATATTACCTTCTCGTGCTAATTTTGCTTCACGCCAAGTTAAGGGGATGGCGACGAGAGCACCCAAACGTAAACGGCTAGATAGATAGATAGATAGATAGATAGATAGATAGATAGATAGATAGATAGATAGATAGATAGATAGATAGATAGATAGATAGATAGATAGATAGATAGATAGATAGATAGATAGATAGACAAATAGATAGATAGATAGATAGATAGATAGATAGATAGATAGATAGATAGATAGATAGATAATCGATAGATAGATTAGATAGATAGATAGCTAGATTAGATACTCAAAGTCACCGAAGTTCGCTAACAAATGCTCCTTGTTTAACATGACTACACACCATGCTCATGATGCGCTCGCGGCCGTTTCGCTAGCTCCACATTTACCAAATTTGGTATCACGTGACGCGAACGGACGGCGAAGGTAAATAACACGTCCAAATATTTTAATGATGACACGCTTCATGTAAAACATGGCTACGGGCTACGTTCGTAGTGCACTTGCGGTCGTTTATCGAGCTTCACATAAGCCAAATTAGGTGTTACGTGACGTCAATGAATCACGAAGGTATATGACTGGTGCAAACATGATAAGCATGATATGCGTGTCATGTAAAACACGATACATGCTATGCTCCCAGCGTGCTTGCGGCAGTTTCGCTAGCTCCACATATACCAAATTTGGTATTACGGGACGTCAATGGACAACGAATGTAAATGACACGTCGAAACATGATAATCATGACATGGAAGTAATGAACGTCATAGTTTACATTCGCCTCGTAACGCTGTGCGGATTTAGAGTGACATATCAACGTTCCTCATTCGTGCTTCGCATAACATCTATTCCCACTGTACGTAGGATCAGCCAGTTTTTTCGCGACCGCTTGATTGCTTCGCCCTTCTGGTGAAACTGCGATTGTTTTTAAATGTCTGGGTAATGTAATATTTTGAACTGGCCGTAAGTAAACACACAGAAATTGATGAAGAGCAAAGTTAGGGAGATCAATGAACAGATTCTTACGAGTGGTTTACTACCTTACCGCGGAATCGGTAAATAGAAGTTAGAAGAAGACTGATCATGAATAAAGCAATGTTATGGCAGCTCTCATTCGGGCGAGGTGGAATATTAAGCCCTGTCTCGCCCAACCCTTCATCGATGATGATGGCGATGGTGGTGCCTCGCGTGACGGATCGAAGTCCTTGGACTTGGGCGGCATCTCTACCATTCTGGCTTTTTCGACTTTTCCCGACTGGAAGTCAAAAAAGATAGACAGATAAAAGTTTACTTTAAAGAATGGCATATCCCACATACCATGTGAATCAATAATACGCGAAGCATGAATGAGGAAAGTTGATATATCACTTTAAAATAACACAACGACACAAGGCGCCACCGATGTAATACACAGTAAACACAAGTAGAAATTTTATGTGCACTCGGGTATTTAAATGAGATTCGAGTAGGTTGTTTATGGCGCGTAACGACGGCACAAACACCAGCAGCGGTAGGCATGTATATTATACCATACATGACTTTCATGTCATGAGTATCATGTTTGCGCCTAGTATTTGTGCTTGTCGTCCACTCACGCCACCTGATAACTAGCATTTGATTTGATTGAATGATATGTGGGATTTAACGCCCCAAAACCACGATATGATTGTGAGAGACGCCGTAGTGGAGGCTCCGGAAATTTCGACAACCTGGGTTCTTTAACATGCTACGTAATGGCAAATTTGCATATGTGAAGCTAGCGAAACGGCCGCGAGCGCACTATGAGCGTGTTATGTCTTCACGTTCTTACGCGACACGGATGTCATGATTATCATGTCAGCACAAGTAATATACCTTTATCATTCATTCACATCACGTAAAACCAAATTTGGTATATTTGAAGCTAGGGAAACGGCTGCAGGCGCACTATGAGCGTAGCACGTGGTTATGTTTTACATGACACGCATGTCATGAGTATCATGTTTGGACGTGTCATTTCCTTCGTCATTCATTCGGGTCCCGTTATACGAAATTTAGTATATGCGAAGATAGCGAAACGGCCGCGAGCGCATCATGAGCGTGGTGTGTAGACATGTTCTTACATGACACGCATGTTATGATTTCCTCGTTAGGGCCTGCCACTTATGTTGTCCATGTAGGCATGTCATACCATAACTGTTTTGCAATATGTCATGTGAATGAAACCACCGAAAGAGCAGCAAGATCATGGCATGTAAATCATGGCATCCATGACATACATGTCATGATTTTCATGTTATGACTAGATACTTGTGCTCGTCATACATTCATGTTCTGCCCTACAAATTTTGGTATAGGTCCTGTCATCGAAACTGCCGGGAGAGCTAAAAGCCGTACGGATAGATAGATAGATAGATAGATAGATAGATAGATAGATAGATAGATAGATAGATAGATAGATAGATAGATAGATAGATAGATAGATAGATAGATAGATACGGTCAAAGTCGCCGAATTTCGCTAAGGCAACGCCTCCTTTATTTCAATGACATTGCAACGCGTGCTTGTCTATATAGGAGCCGTCGGTCCGCCTTCATTCAGGGAGTGGTCATGATGCGGCGCTATCAAGGGTTTGCGCTTGATTTACTGTATATGCTCCCTACTAAAGGTAGCATATTGTAAAGCAACTCTAGGTCGCGCTGCTCGCATCACATGCGCGTCCGAGCGCTTTCCTCCGAAGATGCGATAAACGTGTTTCCCACACCAATATCATGCACCTGTCAGATTCGCTCCCTAATGCTGCTTCTTTCTGGCTAGAGACAATGCTTCCGCCGCGTCACAGGGCAGCGCATCTTGAAACGCTGCAGTGACGCTTCCCTATTGGTTGACCGCATAGCGCCACCAACAGCGACAGCTATCTCAAAACACCGTATATTTCACACAGCCGGCATGACTGCCAATATTGTGAAGTCGAGGGATGCGAGACGCCACCCCATGAATTTGTACACAACTGAACAAAAATTACTTCATATGATTTCCGCCATGAGGCACTGCATGAGAGGCTACTCTCCCCTGTGACCGCAAAGAACAACGGAAGGCTAGGCGATGGGAGAGAGCGGGAAGGCAAGAGAAAAGGGGTGGTGAACAGCTGGATCGGGCGCGTCTGGCTGGCATTGATAAAATAGAGGAGGCATTGGCTAAGGAATGGTTCGCGTATAAAAGAAGCACATTCACACGTGAGGACGTAGTTAAAGACTACTGTACATGACACGACAAAATTCGCATGGGGCACCCTGCATATCAAAACATTCGGTTATTTACAAACTGTATACCATTATGTAGAGTATAAATGTTATCATGCATTGCAAGGCCATTATGTTATACAAGTGGTCTTGTTACCTTCTTTCTGCACTTTTATGTGAAATAACTTTAAGGTTACTTAAAGCATTTTTTGTAACTTAGGTGATCATAAAACCGTTTCTTCAAGGAGCTGTCTCCTCACCTGCATTGCATAGACGTTTAGCTATTTCATAATACACTTCTGCCCTGTTATATCATCATGTTATACTAATACACATGATTTCATTAGAACACAAATTGACTGGCAATGTGGTAAAGCTGATTGGGCAATGAGGGGGGGAGGGGGGCTGGCCCTTCCACCGCAGCCTATCGCAAGTTTAGTCCGAGTAGTGTGAGCGGAAAGGTGTGCCTTTGCGTGAAAAGTTTTCAAAAACGAGTGTCTTTCTTGGGATGCTCACACGGAAAAATCTTGTTCTGTCTGTCTGTCTGCCTGTCTGTCTGTCTGTCTGTCTGTCTGTATGTCTGTCTGTCTGTGTCTGTCTGCCTGCCTGTGTCTGTCTGTCTGTCTGTCTGTCTGTCTGTCTGTCCTGTCTGTCTGTCTGTCTGTCTGCCTGTCTCTCTGTCAGTCTGTGTCTGTCTGTCTGTCTGTCTGTCTGTCTGTCTGCTTGCCTGCCTGTCTGTGTCTGTCTTTCTGCCTGTATGTGTCTGTCTGTCTGTCTGTCTGTCTGTGTCTGTCTGTCTGTCTGTGTCTGTCTGTCTTTCTGTCTGCCCGTCTGTGTCTTCTGTCTGTCTGTCTGTCTGTCTGTCTTTCTGCCTGTCTGTGTCTGTCTTTCTGCCTGCCTGCCTGCCTGCCTGTCTGTCTGTCTGTCTGTCTGTCTGTCTGTCTGTCCCTCCGTCCGTCCGTCCGTCCATCCCTCTGTCTGTCTGTCTGTCTGTCTCCCTTTCGTTCTGTCTGTCTGTCGTCTGTTTGTCTGTCTGTCTGCCTGTCTGTGTCTGTCTGTCTGTCTGTCTGTGTCTGTCTGTCTGTCTGTCGGCGTCTGTCTGTCTGTCTGTTTCTCTGCCTGTCCTTCTGTCTGTCTGTCGTCTGTCTGTCTGTCGGTCTGTCTGTGTGTGTGTCTGCCTGTCTGTCTGTCGTTCTGTCTGTCTGTCTGTCTGTCTGTCTGTCTGTCTGTCTGTCTGTCAGTATGTCAATCTGTCTGTCTGTCTGTCTGTCTGTCAGTCGTTCTGTATGTCGCTCTGTCTGTCTGTCTGCCTGTCTGTCTGTCTGTCTGTCTGTCTGCCTGTCTGTCTGTCTGTCTGTATGCCTGTAGCGCCATCATCATCATCATCTCTCATCACCGCGCCACACCTCTCGCGCAGCTGATGCAAGCTCGAGCTGCGCGAGCATGAGAACGAGCTGACACGCCTGGCGTGGCGGACGCTGGTAGCCGACGTGGCTCCGCTTCAGGCCTGGAATAAAGTGGCGAGATCGGCACGGCCCATCGGCCGCCTTCGACGTCATCTCACGTCTCTCTTCTCACGCCGCTACATTGGTGACCCGGAGAACCCGCCCTTCACCGAGCGGCCCACTGCCATGTTCCCGCAACTCTGCCCGCCAGTGCCGCCGTTCCAATCGACCTACCCCAAGGTATGGTTCATGCAGCTCGATGCCGTTCTGGCGTTGAATGGCGTCACGTACCAGCCGCTGATGCACGCCATTCTTCAAGACGCCCTTCCGGTAGAGTTTGCGTCATCTCTCTGGCACTTCAACCTCCAGCCAGCAGCCTTCCGATGACCTCTGCTCGGCGGTGCTTGCCAGATATGGCCTCACCTACCACCCGCTGCCGTTCACCCGCGACTTACAGGTTTCGTCTGCGTCGCAGCGTGCGGTACCCTCCGACCCGAAAGTCTTCACTGACCGGGACCTAACTTCCCCGACTACGTCTCCTACAATATCTCGTCCGGCCACTGTCAACGCGAATCCCGCGTACGAATGCCCATCCGACGAGGTTTAGAACATTCGTGCTGCACGCGACCAGTCAGCCACGAAATCCGACGAGCTTCTTCAATACGTTCCTGTTGCCAACGACCGGGTCGCCACGAGGTGCATTTTTTCGAAGTCCTCGGCCGATTGTCCCTCGGGCACTCTCGCCACCCGCATGTCTTCTCCGGCCTACACAGACCACGATTTCTCAGACATGTCAGACTCCACGACGGCTTCATCGCGGCATACCCCGGAGTCTGCCAAGACTACGGAAATCCTCACGCTCACTGTTCGCCCCTTGGTCGCGGAGACTTCAGCGTCGACGATGTCCGAAGCCGCCTCCCCACTTACCTCGACGCTCTCTGCATCCTGCCAGCAGCGACCATCTTCAGCCCCGCAGTCTCCCGCAGCCGAAGTTAAAGTCATAAACCGTCAACCACAGCCAAACTTTCGAGA